>FJUW01000009.1:0-71204 GCA_900074885.1 Rhynchosporium graminicola
TTATTAGAGAACGATTCTCAGTTAAATTAGTATAGCTTCTCGATTAAATTAAAGGAATTATATACGAGTTCCGGTAGTATATTAGTCCCTAGCGATATTAGATATATATAACTGATTTAATCGATATAATACTTAGCTAGTTCCGCGTTAATCCTAAGGTCTAAGCGGTCTAGAGGTAATAAAACCCGAGATCTACTATCTTATTTCTATTATTCCTATATCCTTAGATCTTATTCCCTATAGCTAAAGATATTAGCTTTAGAATTATCTTTACTAAGCGTATATATAATTTGAAAGTTAAATTCAGAAAGGAATTCTATCTATTTAGCTTACTTACTAGTTAAGACTTTAATAGTTATAAAGTATTCTAAAGATCGATAGTCTATATATACGCTAATATAGCGTCGTAGAGATATAAGTTCCGGTCTCTATTTCCGGAAAGACTTAATAATAGTATATAGCTCCTTATCGTAGATCTCCTAATTTAGTTTATATCTATTAAGAATATAGGAGTAGAATCTAATTAGATATTACTAATTATCTTTATATAATTAGGAGATAACTCTAGCTATTATACTGTTAGAAGTATTAGTTTCTAGTTTAGTTTATAATTCAGGGTCGAAATAATATAGTTTCTATACTAATAATAGCTATTAATATAAATCGTCGAAGGACTTCTTATAATTATTAGTGAAATTCTATAATACTATAGGCCGAGTAAGTACTAAGAGAGATTTAGCGATAAGGCAGAAATTCCGAATAAATTAATAGTAGAACTTATAGAATCCTAAGAAGGATTTTATAGCTATTACCGTTTCGGAGTACTTCTAGTCTACTAATAGTATTACTTTCTCAGGATCTAGCTCGATTCCGTTAGTAGTAACGATATATCTGAGGTATTTAGTCTAAGTAATATAGAATTCGCTTTTCTTAATATCTACTTAAAGTCCGGTATCTATTAAGTGTTATAATACTAATTTAATATATTCCTCATATTCCTAGAGCGTTTCTAAGTATATAAGGATATTATCTAGGTAAGCTATATAGAAATTATCTAAGTAGTTTAGTAGTATATTATTCATATATCGCTAGTATATACTAGGTCTATTATAGAGCCTAAAAGGTAGTACTTTATATTTATAGGATCCGAAGCGAGTTCGGAAGGTAGTATACTCTTCTGATTCAGGGTCTATATAGATATAGTTAAATACTACTCGGATATCTAGTTTAGTAAAGATTACTACTTTAGATATACGAGTTAAGAGCTTATTAATCCTAGGTATTAAGTATAAATCCTTTCGAGTGATTATATTAAGCTTACGATAGTTAATATAGAAGCGTAATCCTCTATTAGCCTTTTTAACGAATAGTATAAGTAATATAAAAGGACTTTAGCTAGATTCGATAAATCCCTTATCTAGGTTCTCTATAAGATACTCTTTAGTTACTTATAATTCGTCTATAGATTATTAATATAAAGGCGAATATATATTAGGTAATAATTCTTCTAGAATAATTTTATAATTATATAAGTAATATAGCAGAAGAATATTAGAATCCCGCTTAGAAAAAGCTTCTTTAAGAGTATAATACTATTCCGGTAGCTTTTTAGCTATAAGTCGTTTAGTATCGGGATCCTTAGGAGAGTTGCTATTTAGATAGTCTTATAAGAGGTAGTCTATCTCGTAGATACTAGTAAAGAATAATTCGGAACTTTTATATTTTATATTAAAGTGAAAAGCTATAGTACTAATTTAGTAAATCAGAACCGGTTTCTAGATCCTTAGAGGTTAAGAGGAGTACTTATAGTAAAGTTTCGGCGTAAGTACCTTTCTTGATGAATTCGGAGCGGAAAGGGGTTCGGATTCCTTAGCGATAAGCGGAAATAAGTTAAAAAGTAAGGATAATATATTAATATGCTGTATTATTACTATTTAGTATAATTAGTGTTAGTCTAGCTAGTTTATAGCTAAGTCCCGCGCGTTAGCGTCGATTTAGTAAGATCGATTAATACTAGGTTTATAAGGTAGTAGAGTTATAATTATCTCCTTATTATATTAGAGGGTAGCTAGATAGCGTTCTGGCTATAGTAGCTTATAATAAAGCGTATCTAGCTTAACTTGAAATCGTTATATCTATTTAATACTAATAATTATATCTTATTATCCTAAATCGAGGAGAATAAAAGGGTAGTTATAAATACGCTTATTATTAATAGAAAAGTATAAATATATAAAATAAGTAATATAAGTTCTAATAGACTATTAGAAACTATATATTAGAATAGAATAAAGTAATAGCTCGATTTTGATACTAAGAGCTCCTAATAGTTATCCGGTAAGAGTACGATTAATAAATAGATAACTATTTACTCCGGTATCGATTAAGCTATTTATAGAGACTCTTAGCTTATTTATACTAACTATAGTCGAGTATATAAATTACTTACTTTCTATTAAGGAGTTAAGGTCTAGATTAGAGAGATTATACTTACGTAGACCTAGGAAGGAGTTTTTACCTAGGCCTTATCGTTTCCCTTTAGTATTAGTCCAGATTCGGAGGGTATATCTTCTATTACTTCTTTAGTTACTTAATCCTCTTCCGGAAATTCGTCGATTAATTAAACTTTAAGCGAGTTAGAGTAGTCTAGCTTAATATAACTAAGCTATCTATAACTATAATACCTAAGGAGTTCTCCGGTCGAGATAGTAAGGCGTTTTAGTACGGAGGGAGTACTAGCTCGTACTAGGGTAGAAGTACGTATATATAGTATAGGAGTAGTTTATTAAGGAGCTAAGCTTAAGGACTAGTAAGAGGTAGAACTAGTAGTAGTCGTAGTAGTAATAGTAAGCTTACGGTACTATACCTAGGTAGTAGCTTTCTTAGGATAAGTATATTCTAAGTTATAATAACGCTTAGTATTAAAAGAAAGTAAGGATCTAACTATAGAAGTATAGTCCTTATTCTATATTAGTTTAATAATAAGAGTTAAAGCGCGTAAGGATAGTATAATCTTATCTTATATATAGAAGAACTACTCTTTCTTTTTAACTTTACTTTAGATAATAGCGCTTTAAAATCGATTATAAAACTTAGCGAAAGTCTCGCGTATATAGCTAGGTTATTATATTTCTAGGTAGTAGAAAGCGTTATAGTAGTTATCTTTCTCTAAACTAGTAAGAAAGTTCTCCTTTAATAAGGAGATTATTTTATTACTAGTTTTAAACTCGTTAGCGAAATACTAAAGTATAAGATACTCCTTAGCTAATCTAGTAACTAGCTCTTATACGAGAACGTGCTAGGAGAAGTCTGTAGGGTAGTAGTTAGCGTTTATAGCTAGCTAGTCTCGTATCGATACTCTCTATTAGAGGAAGGTAAGGTCTGATCTATTATCTAGAGGTAGAATCTTCTTAGTAAGATAAGATTTCCTAGGGCGTAATTCTACTGATTTAGCGCCGGGAGAGGGAGATAGTTTATTAGGAATAATATCCTCTCTCTTAGTACTACGTATCAGAATAGAGTTTATTAAGTTATTAAACTCTACTATACGCGGAGATTATAGTATTAGTTCTAGTAGAAGAGTTAAAGATAAGTAAGGGACCCTTATAAGGAACTTATCTTATACGGAGATTAGTCTATCTATAGTATCTTCTAGAGAGTTATTCTTTTCCTCCTAGTCCGCTAATTATTATAAGAGGGAACGGATCAGGTTCGAGTCACTTGTAATAGTAGGAGTACTTAGCGATTATACTCCTAGTGAATTTCGCTTTTATTTTCCTTTCTCTCTTAGTTAGTACTTCCTTAATAAGGTATTAATATTCTCTAGGGCAGGAGACGTTTAAGGTAAGGAAGAGTATAATAGATTAAGTTCAGAGGTAAAGTAGAGAGGATCACGTTAAGTTCCTCTAGAACTAGAGGGGTCTCTAGTTTATTAGTTAAGAGCTATAATAATAGCTTAAAAAGGGGTATATTAGGGCTATTTCGGCGGCGATATATAGAGGTTAAAGTTCCGGGGTATTTATTATACTTTCTTTAAAATCTATCTATAATTCCTTTATACTAAGAAAGTTATTAAAAGAGTATTAGCGAAGACCTCCTCTATTATACTATTTACGATAAGCTGAATTAAACCCTGATTTATAGTTATCCGAGAGATCTCTAGTATCTCGGCTATATATAAGTAGTTATCGAATAACTAACTTAATAGTAAGATATTATAGTAAGTTATCTCTAGCTATCTTAATCTTTTTATTTAATATAACAATATAAGACTTAAGGCGGTATATAAGTAAGAATAAACGAGTAGGGAAGCTAAGAGCGATCTTATATAGTTTACTATAAAGGAAATAAAAAGATAAGGAAAGAAGAAGAAGAGAGATAGAGTACGAGGCACCTTATATATATATACCGGTACTAGTCCGATACTATACCGGGTCGGATACTAGTTCTGCCGGGATACCTATGAACTTGGGCCCTATTATCTATCCTTCTTCTCATGTGATATTCAGGTGAGCTGTCGTCATAATACGCTCCCGCTAAGCTATAATAATTCCACCTTAATAACCTAATATAAGCTAGACCTCCTACTAGACTACCTAATTAGCTGAAAGCTTTCTACGATAGAATTAATAATTATAACTACCTTAATAGTAATAAGGAGATAGACTAACGCTCGAGGGCGAGCTTTTTTCGGAGGGGGGGGTAATATAATAACTAGTTAGGTTTAGAGGTCTCTCCCNGAAGAATATTAGAATCCCGCTTAGAAAAAGCTTCTTTAAGAGTATAATACTATTCCGGTAGCTTTTTAGCTATAAGTCGTTTAGTATCGGGATCCTTAGGAGAGTTGCTATTTAGATAGTCTTATAAGAGGTAGTCTATCTCGTAGATACTAGTAAAGAATAATTCGGAACTTTTATATTTTATATTAAAGTGAAAAGCTATAGTACTAATTTAGTAAATCAGAACCGGTTTCTAGATCCTTAGAGGTTAAGAGGAGTACTTATAGTAAAGTTTCGGCGTAAGTACCTTTCTTGATGAATTCGGAGCGGAAAGGGGTTCGGATTCCTTAGCGATAAGCGGAAATAAGTTAAAAAGTAAGGATAATATATTAATATGCTGTATTATTACTATTTAGTATAATTAGTGTTAGTCTAGCTAGTTTATAGCTAAGTCCCGCGCGTTAGCGTCGATTTAGTAAGATCGATTAATACTAGGTTTATAAGGTAGTAGAGTTATAATTATCTCCTTATTATATTAGAGGGTAGCTAGATAGCGTTCTGGCTATAGTAGCTTATAATAAAGCGTATCTAGCTTAACTTGAAATCGTTATATCTATTTAATACTAATAATTATATCTTATTATCCTAAATCGAGGAGAATAAAAGGGTAGTTATAAATACGCTTATTATTAATAGAAAAGTATAAATATATAAAATAAGTAATATAAGTTCTAATAGACTATTAGAAACTATATATTAGAATAGAATAAAGTAATAGCTCGATTTTGATACTAAGAGCTCCTAATAGTTATCCGGTAAGAGTACGATTAATAAATAGATAACTATTTACTCCGGTATCGATTAAGCTATTTATAGAGACTCTTAGCTTATTTATACTAACTATAGTCGAGTATATAAATTACTTACTTTCTATTAAGGAGTTAAGGTCTAGATTAGAGAGATTATACTTACGTAGACCTAGGAAGGAGTTTTTACCTAGGCCTTATCGTTTCCCTTTAGTATTAGTCCAGATTCGGAGGGTATATCTTCTATTACTTCTTTAGTTACTTAATCCTCTTCCGGAAATTCGTCGATTAATTAAACTTTAAGCGAGTTAGAGTAGTCTAGCTTAATATAACTAAGCTATCTATAACTATAATACCTAAGGAGTTCTCCGGTCGAGATAGTAAGGCGTTTTAGTACGGAGGGAGTACTAGCTCGTACTAGGGTAGAAGTACGTATATATAGTATAGGAGTAGTTTATTAAGGAGCTAAGCTTAAGGACTAGTAAGAGGTAGAACTAGTAGTAGTCGTAGTAGTAATAGTAAGCTTACGGTACTATACCTAGGTAGTAGCTTTCTTAGGATAAGTATATTCTAAGTTATAATAACGCTTAGTATTAAAAGAAAGTAAGGATCTAACTATAGAAGTATAGTCCTTATTCTATATTAGTTTAATAATAAGAGTTAAAGCGCGTAAGGATAGTATAATCTTATCTTATATATAGAAGAACTACTCTTTCTTTTTAACTTTACTTTAGATAATAGCGCTTTAAAATCGATTATAAAACTTAGCGAAAGTCTCGCGTATATAGCTAGGTTATTATATTTCTAGGTAGTAGAAAGCGTTATAGTAGTTATCTTTCTCTAAACTAGTAAGAAAGTTCTCCTTTAATAAGGAGATTATTTTATTACTAGTTTTAAACTCGTTAGCGAAATACTAAAGTATAAGATACTCCTTAGCTAATCTAGTAACTAGCTCTTATACGAGAACGTGCTAGGAGAAGTCTGTAGGGTAGTAGTTAGCGTTTATAGCTAGCTAGTCTCGTATCGATACTCTCTATTAGAGGAAGGTAAGGTCAGATCTATTATCTAGAGGTAGAATCTTCTTAGTAAGATAAGATTTCCTAGGGCGTAATTCTACTGATTTAGCGCCGGGAGAGGGAGATAGTTTATTAGGAATAATATCCTCTCTCTTAGTACTACGTATCAGAATAGAGTTTATTAAGTTATTAAACTCTACTATACGCGGAGATTATAGTATTAGTTCTAGTAGAAGAGTTAAAGATAAGTAAGGGACCCTTATAAGGAACTTATCTTATACGGAGATTAGTCTATCTATAGTATCTTCTAGAGAGTTATTCTTTTCCTCCTAGTCCGCTAATTATTATAAGAGGGAACGGATCAGGTTCGAGTCACTTGTAATAGTAGGAGTACTTAGCGATTATACTCCTAGTGAATTTCGCTTTTATTTTCCTTTCTCTCTTAGTTAGTACTTCCTTAATAAGGTATTAATATTCTCTAGGGCAGGAGACGTTTAAGGTAAGGAAGAGTATAATAGATTAAGTTCAGAGGTAAAGTAGAGAGGATCACGTTAAGTTCCTCTAGAACTAGAGGGGTCTCTAGTTTATTAGTTAAGAGCTATAATAATAGCTTAAAAAGGGGTATATTAGGGCTATTTCGGCGGCGATATATAGAGGTTAAAGTTCCGGGGTATTTATTATACTTTCTTTAAAATCTATCTATAATTCCTTTATACTAAGAAAGTTATTAAAAGAGTATTAGCGAAGACCTCCTCTATTATACTATTTACGATAAGCTGAATTAAACCCTGATTTATAGTTATCCGAGAGATCTCTAGTATCTCGGCTATATATAAGTAGTTATCGAATAACTAACTTAATAGTAAGATATTATAGTAAGTTATCTCTAGCTATCTTAATCTTTTTATTTAATATAACAATATAAGACTTAAGGCGGTATATAAGTAAGAATAAACGAGTAGGGAAGCTAAGAGCGATCTTATATAGTTTACTATAAAGGAAATAAAAAGATAAGGAAAGAAGAAGAAGAGAGATAGAGTACGAGGCACCTTATATATATATACCGGTACTAGTCCGATACTATACCGGGTCGGATACTAGTTCTGCCGGGATACCTATGAACTTGGGCCCTATTATCTATCCTTCTTCTCATGTGATATTCAGGTGAGCTGTCGTCATAATACGCTCCCGCTAAGCTATAATAATTCCACCTTAATAACCTAATATAAGCTAGACCTCCTACTAGACTACCTAATTAGCTGAAAGCTTTCTACGATAGAATTAATAATTATAACTACCTTAATAGTAATAAGGAGATAGACTAACGCTCGAGGGCGAGCTTTTTTCGGAGGGGGGGGTAATATAATAACTAGTTAGGTTTAGAGGTCTCTCCCTATTAGTAGAAATACTTACTACTAAGCGAGATTACACGAGTAGAGTTTAGGGGCCCCTTTTCATATATATACTTCTATTCTCTCTCTACTTCTTTACTCCTTAGTTATAGATTCTCAAGTGATTCTTACTACTTCATATTCATAGTAATATAAGGTCTTATTACTCAGGTAGTTTTGAGACCTTTCTAGAGCAAGCGTCACAGGTATTATATAAGAGAGGAGAGAAGTAGTAAACCTGAACTTACTCCTCTTTATTATCTCTATCTGCAATAATAAATCCCTCCTACTTAGAGAACTCCTCTTCTTTATTATCTTCTTCTTTATTAGCAGAGACTTCAACTAGAATATTATTACTATTATAGTTATCTTCCTTAACCTTAATCTCTTATAGATAGATTAAAGCTATTATACTAGTAGTTTACGATACTCTTATACTATAACGTAAGCTAGAAGGCTGCGGAGTAGCTGAACTCCTTAGAAAGGAGACGTAAGCGCTATATACGCTATATAGGCGTATATTCCAGGAGTTAATAAGGCCGTAGTACTATATTAGAAGTAGTACTATAACGATACAAGACTTAAGGCGGTATACGAGTAAGGATAAAACAAGTAGGGAGGCTAAGAGCGATCTTATATAGTCTACTACAAAGGAAATAAGAAGATAAGAAAGGAAAAGAAGAGATATAGGGTATAAGGCACCTTATATATATATACTAGTACTAGTCTGATACTATACCGAGTCGGACACTAGTTATACCGGGATACCTGTGAAATTAGGCCCTGGTATCTATCCTTCTCCTTATATGATATTCAGGTAAGCTATCGTCACAAGTACTAGAATTAGTACTAGAATCTATACTATATAGGTATCGGAAAAGGGAGTATATCAGAAATTAGTATAGATATAGCTATACTTAGAACTACTATTACTTAGCGTATACTATATACTTAGTATACTATACTAAGTGCAGAGTTTCCCGGCTACCTATCTAGTACTAAGTATTATCAATTATTCTATTCTAGTATTCCTAGGTTTTAGTGTTCCTGGGTTTTCCCCGTGAAAAAAAGTCAAATATCAAGTTGAGACATGTGGCCACTAAAACCCGCCATAGTGATAGCCATCTGAGGTAGTAGCAGCGAGAAAGACATCTGGGTTGATTCCTGCGTTAGCGTTATCTACGAAAATAAATCGAACTGATCTCTATGAATACTGCACGGATCCGTTCCTTAATTCCTTAATTCGCTAACCTGCGCCGCGCGATCTTTCCACGGGCCATGATACGTTAGGAAATGAGTAATTATGGGGAAGATATCTGATTATGATTGATTGAGTTCCTGGGATTGCTAGCGAAGCCTTCAAGATCTACGTTGATGACTCGTCTAGTGCTCAGTTTTCGAGGTCTGAGACCTGTTGGAAATACGATTACATCTGGAAGAGGCTTTGTAATGCACATAATACACTATCAAAATGGTCGTAATAATAATGGATCCTAGAATGGTGAATGTGGCAATTATACCGTGGTTAATAGCTTGGGCACTCAGCGGTATAGATCGCTTGAGGACCTGTGCCTACCCGAGGACGAGGACATCAACAGCCCAGATCATGGTAGCAAACTTACCCTAAATTCAGACTAGAAACTGTCCGAAAAGCTGTGACGCCTCTATGGCCAGCAGCTCGCAATTGCTTTTGAAGAACCTTAATTGCCGATTCCCTCTTTCGAATTCCAATGGACGGAAACGGTCGGTTGCAGGTCCTTTAAGGGTCTGCAAAAACAAACTTCAACTCGACCGTTGCGACTTGCGAGACACTACTGCAAGTAAACGCAAGACATTTGAGGGTCCGGAAGCTGCAACGCCTTCGGGAAAAGAACTTCTCGACCTATATTTCGGGGCACGGTTACATACCTTAGCACATACGCCTTATGGATAGGGCTATACCTGTTGTGGCCATTTTCAGGTCCTTGACGACTTCTCATCCTGCCTCCCGTGTCTGGGCCAGAAGTTTCGGACATCTCACACCACCAATTCATACTCGGGAAGGCATTTTGTTCCAACCAAGAAGTAAAGGCAATTTCGAAAGCTCAACCTACGAATATAAGATTGCAATCGTCCAGACGGCGTAGCTTCTATCAGCTATGGGTACAGATGTATCACGTATGAAGGAAGTGCTCTGCAGGATGCCCGAAGAAAAGTCTTTCATGCGGATATATTTCAGCCAATAGGCCAAGCAGGGTCCTCCGCCGAATATGCACGTCGTCTCCAGTTCCAAGCCATGTTGACATCGCCATATATTAATTATCTTGGCATAGCTGCGCTTGATATTTGAATCACTCTATCAGAGTAAGCTGACCCGTCTTTACCTACGTAATAATCGGGTCTGATTAGCTCTAGCCGGCCTCCAAAGGTCCAGCAGTACCTGATGGCTTTACTTGCGGCAACACTCTGCATATCCGCGTCGTCGAACCATGGATTCTTCAACGGAGACTTACTTGTCAATGGCCGGAACATGTGCCGTCAGCCTGCGTGCGTGCCTTGGTAACAAAGCATCTGCTGGAGTACTGCACTGAACCAACTTCGTCCTATTTACCCCTGTTTTCTGCTGTTTCGAATGTCACCCAATCATAGAGGCGGGATATCTTCCAGAAGCTCCAGAAATAGTCCACCAAAATCCCAAAGACTTAGTACGATATCCTTGTCTTGTGGGAGGCTATCTACCAGCAGAACAAGAGTCGATTAACTCAAGTTCCATCCAGTGTGTGATTCAACATTAAATGTCACGCTAGCATTGTCAACACAACTTTTTCTCCAAGGTTCAACGTTCATATAGTCCTTGATTGGACACATACACTCAGCACAATTACAAACGTCCCGTTCCTGCATATATTCGCCAAGGGCTTACCACGACGGCTCGGAGAATCTCTCCCACACAGCCTCCCAGACTCACAGAGTAATCGATACCGAGTCCTTTCAATCAAAATCGTCGGATTTAGCAATCTCTCTCGCCATCTGCTCAACTGCATGACGGTCGCGATTTCCCCAGGATCTTCTAGAATTTCTGCACTGACATTCCGATTATCAGAGCCTGATAGGCGCAAGGACTACGGGTGCGGCCCGATTCTCCTAGTGAGCCCTATAGCGATGGTCTGGTAGCAGAACCTGGTATTGGTAGCATCCCGTGTCGACTTTTCTGATGCTTACATTATTGCCTCATCTTATAATACACAGCTGGTTTTATTACACGTCAAGCAAAATTTGCAGACTCTTCTGCAGCACTTCACCAAAGATAGTAAGTCCGACGATGTTCTGCTCTTCCAAGCCCGACCCTGGATTCCATTTGCACCTCCAATCGAAAGATAACGATGGCAAAAATTCTTTCCCCTTTACACTCGCTACCGGGAAGGCGTCTGGTGCATTTCATCCTTATCGAGATACGGATACCTTTATCCCCAGAATGTGGTCATCATTGAACTCGTGTCTGGATGTTGCTAAAGATCCACGTGTCTTTGATTTGCAAAGACCCCTTAGGCAAAGCGGGTCAGAAACCTGTTAAGCTACGATCTAGCATATTGATACAGATCATCTCCAGAATGATCATCAGGTACGGAGTTGAGACAAATGATTACCCGTCAAGTGTGAATATGTATCCGTGGACATGCTCGGCAATCGGGTTGAGCTTCATAACTGTGTATTTTATCCTTCATGCTTTCAAAATCCATTCTGACATTCCCAGCTACATAATTGCATTCTCTGCACATGTGGCCTTTAATATGCAGACCTTGATTATGCCGTTTTCATTCCCGACAGTTCGTTTATCAAGTCCCAGCGGAATCATCACAATACGCTAAACCTGCACTTGTATCCTTCTCGAACCTCAAAAGAAGAAGGAAGGTTTCCTCTCACGCTCTTCCTCTCTCGACCAAGCTTCGGAGAGGTCCTTCCTCATGTGTCGTAAGGAAGCAAGCGCTGGAAGGGTCTTAAATGTGGGGGTTTACCTGAGCCTCGCAATCGCAAACGGATATTGTAACGAAATGGACGAGCTTCCTGCACGGACCAGTAAAGGTCATTTTGGGGATCATTATCTCTCCCACACACGGAAGCGCCCGCTGCGTGTTTGTTGGAGGATTTTGGGACAAGTCTGAGGAAGGAGTCTTGTCTCCAGTTAGTCTGAGGTTCACTTCGCCCTAAGGCGAATCCATTTGTCGGCAGATGCCATTATGACAAGTCTCCATATGTTGGCTTTGGCAGTGTGCCCATCGGTTCAATCGAGTTCTCTCAAAGCAATGGTCAGCTAAATGGGAGATTCTGAGGTCGGCTGGTACTTGAGTTCGCTCTCGCTGGATTCAATATTTCAGGGTTTTATAGGACCTCCTCACCGAAGTAAGGTATACCTATGCAATGAATCTCTATCAGACCGTACTTATAGTTTCCCAAACAAGCTTGTTTGGAAAGTGCATAATCCGATTACCTTTATTTTCGGCTGGGATGCACTCAAACCAGCCTCCCAGATAATGCGTGACATGCAGCGTATCAGCCACCAATTCACAGCCCTACGAAGTGACTGTTTGGTCGAAATACAGATGACACAACTCCGTGAAACACCAGCCATCATCTAGAACAGGCAAGTAAGGGCTGTGATTTTTTTTGATATGCTCTCCATACCAAGCGAAGTTAAGATAGATCCGGTCACTGAGAGGTCTGGAATAGGACGACGTGCCGTTTCAGACTCGCTTGAGCCAGCCTCTCTTGGACCATGTTTCCGCATCTTCCAGGTGGTTGAGAACGTGCCACTGATTTATTCTAGGGATTCTGTGGAAGGTCCAAAGCCATAGCTCGCCACGTCTTACTCAAAGACCTCAAAGCGGCATTCCGGTAGACGGTGTTGCACAATCGCCGAATACGAATGGATGGCACGGCAGCCCACAGGAGATACTCATGTAATTGCATGACCTCAAAATGAGGTCCAAAGCCCTCGCTACCGATGTTGGTAATAATGTATAAATGCCACAGTTTTCAATTTCCACTTGGGCACGAGAATACTCTGTGGATAATTTTGCTTCTCGAGGTTGTGGAGGTGCTTCAACTCGAGGGAAGCAAGAGTTCCCACTCATATTGACATTAGTACAGAATTTCTTTCCGTTGATTCAAGAAGTGATTGGCACTAGCTTGATTGTAAAATCTCTGCCAGTTCCCACGGACCAGAAAGGTCGACATGAGATTTTCAGTTTCGCCCAAGGCTATATTGTTTTTGATCTCGCCAAGCCCCTGGACAAAGTTAGGCGAGCTGATGTCGATGTCGAGATTTACAGCTCAACCGTAGTCGGCACAGTCTTACGTGCTTACAAAATTGTATTTTGTTGATGGCCCTCAAGATGCAATTGGGATGATAGGGGAAGTACATGATGTCCCTTACGAGCATGCATCTGTAACCGCAAGGTATCGAGGCTAGGCAAAGTCAACTCTGGCGAAGCAAACAATTCAACTCAGTTTGCAACATAAGCAGAGTGATCAATTGTATATATGATTTGATAGTATTATTACAATTTGGCAATCTTCTGTGATTACAACTCGTCATCGAATGGTCATACGAATTCGAAGTCTCGATACAGGCAACGCTCTCTGAGAATTATCCAACTTTTAGCATTGAAGACAGGATTTCAAGACACAGAAGTCACGCAAACATTAGATGGCTTTACCTGGGTACGTTCCCACTTCGCCAGACAAATTAGTCCTGCCCCCCCATCGAAAGCGAAATGAGTAAGAATATTATACTCAGCAAACATGATTTTTTGGAAGGCAGCTAAAAATCTAGGATTCCATGAAGTAATACTCTTGAGATATCGACGTCTAAAAGCCATGCTGACAGCAATCAATCTAGACGAGGTTCGGTTTGCCGTTTCAAGACTGTATTGATGTACTGTGCAAGCCCCAAAGTGTGTTCACGGCCATCGTCTCACAACAGAAGCAGACCCCCGATTCATAGACTATGTCATGATCTTCGCTGCTGTATATATGCAAAGTCGAGGTTCTCGCAGCTACTCCTTCAAGGTGTATACTTTGGGTTGGGCACGAATGGCGGTACGGTATATTCTTGCTGTCTTTCTGGCCGATAAGGGAAGAGTCCAGATAGAATGATGCTACAATGAATTACAGTACAAAAAGAGTCCGACGGCGCAGATGGGCAGAGTAATACCCAGGCTATGACGGGATGTAAAGAAAACGGCAAGAGGGAAGAGCGCAAGGAGAGCCAGCTACTCAGTAGGTGGTCAGACTAGAATGGAGCAAGTACGGAAGCTTCTTACCATTTTAGCGATAATAGGAATAGCAATCAGACGCTTCGGACACCATTGCCTTTAGAACTGCAAGGCGACTCTATGTGTACGTCTGCGAAAAGGAATTATGCAGGCACACCATTGACACAATTCGGAGTAAATTCACCTTTCACCGAAGTTGAAATGTTTGATTGTGGAGATATACAAAAGTTCTTTACTTAGCTTTGACTGCGTTAATGACGCTGTAAGGTGTAAATTTTTTTGATCTATGCTGACAAGATCACACCAACCAGACTCAAAAAGGGAGATTGAAATTGCCCTCAAGCTTCGTTTTCAAATTGCTAACCAAGACTTACCTGCCATACGGGTGAAAGGGAAGGAGTATACTTCTGGAAAGGTGTTACTGGCTAACAGATCAAGTTGTAATTCAAGCTTTATGGATCTGGAAATTACACGCAGTGAAGTAATACCTGTGAACTGCTAGAATGGTTGAGAGATAATAGGTAGCACAAGCCCTGAAATGTACTTTTCCTACCTTTGAGCAACGCCCAGCGTGTCTGGATCAGTATATGTGTCAGTTGGACTGTGTGACAAGTTTAGCACAGTGTTATAGCACGCCAGGACTGCAAAGTGGACGAAGGATCGATAAATTCAGTGATTCTAGCAGGAGTCAGTCACTGAATGTCAAGAGAGGAGAGGGTGGCTTAAAGTCCCAAAGCCAAAAGGGTGTCATTTCTATCGCCCAGTCCCAAGGTCATCAATCGTGATCTTCCTCTGTGAGACCTGGACAGCCGTCCATATCCTTGTCTGGGTATGTAAACTTGCACCAAAAGCAGTAATTGTTCTCTGCCCTCAAATGAAGAACGAGTTTGTGTAGTCGCTCTGCTGGGTCCAATTCGTTGAAGTCATCCAGCTCAGGATCTTCTTCCTCTAGATCCTCCACAAGAGTATGTTGAGGTCGGTCTTTACCAAGAGCTCTCTTGTCTTCTTTGTCTTCATCCGCATCGTCGTATGTCGGCAATCTGGAGAGGCTCTGGTGTAAGTCGTATCGCATTCTCCGATCCCGCTCCTTCTCCTCGCGCTTCCGCACCAGTCCACGCCATAGAATGTTGACTTGCTTGAGCGGCTTGCTAGAGATCGTACGCTTTTTGGCACCTTCAGGAACTTCAAAAATTGATGCCTCTGCCTCCTCCCTTTCTTCATTCATACGTTCTGCAACTCTCATAGCGGCTCCAACCACGCCCTCCAATCTTGCTTCTTCCCGTTCTTTCCGGACCCGTTCTCTGTAGTCACCCTCCTCTGCTTTAACCCTTTTGGCTTCCCGCTCAAACTCCTCTTGGAATTTGCGCTTCTTCGCTGTGTCCAGACCAATCCCACCCCGATTTTCCTTAATGGTAACTCCGATCGGCTCTGTTCTCGCTCCAGCATTATCTTTGCTTCCCAACGCAGTACCCGGCTTGAATCCCATCTTTGCCATCATAGCCAAGCCCTTGCTCTTTGTTGAGGCGGTGTCTTCGAGCAGTGATTTTGATAGTGCTGCTTCTCTGGCTGACTTGTCTTCCTCTGCAACTTCTGCCTTTGATTTGACCCGTCCTCGTATCTCTGCCTCGCGCTTTTGACGCTGTCTTCGCTGCATAGAAGTCTCCTTCACGGGGACAGTAGGCTCTGCAATAATCATGTTCATGTAATCATCTTCCTCGTCTTCTTCGGGGGCCTGACTAGGTGCTGAATCTGGTGAGGCCATTGTGACGGGAGAATTTGGACTTCAATTCGACTTGATTGAAAACTTGCGAGCATACGACAAGCAATGGCTTGACGTTGGAATGACGTTGGGTCGGTTACGGGGCTATCGACTTTCAGTCGGAAAGGTGATTGTGGCACGTGCGTAAAATCGAAACCAGTTTACCGTGACGTGTATATCCTTCCATCGAGTCAATCAAATGCTGAAAACTAACACTATCTGTAGCCAGAAAAAGATACTCTGTTATTGAGGGGTTTCAAAGAGCCATAAATACTATTCAGCTATCGAATCGCAAAAACTCCCGGAGCTTCAATCGGCGGCCCCGTCCGGGTGAAATCGATACGTAGGTACCTAGGTAGTCATTCAAAAGTGGAGCTTGGTGAGCTATTAGGTAGGTAGGTACCTTAAATAAAGCGGCGAAATAATTAGCTAAATAAGGCCCCTGTTGAAGCAAACAAATCAAATTCCAGTGACGCGTAAGTCTTCGTTACTGCCCATGATGACAATCATGAGCTAATACTGTGCAACAGAGTGGTTAGCGTGTCGTTCTTATATTCTTCGGGCAACCGATTAATATGATCTTTCATTCTTAAGAAATGCGAAAGTCGTGGTTAGTTAGGTTTCCCTTCATCTGCTAGAGTTATTCTCTGACATGACGAAAGGGTTCAATACCCACCTGGAATAATAGAAGGTGTATACTCTCTAGTACCAAACATCCAGACATCTTTTTTGTGCTGAGCTTTTGAAGCTTGAATTCCTCATCCATCAAATTTATTATTTTTGTTTTTTGTTTTTGTTTTGCGATCCAACAAAACTAAGCGAATAAGTGCTCTCAGTTATGAAGTTGAGTTACTAGACACATCAGTAGTCGAATGCTGAATGTTAATGAACAGCCTGGGTTTCAGGTTGGCTAGTCACATACTTGACGCAAGACTTACATTTCATATCATCTCCGATTACAACAGCACTCACTTCCTTAAAATATACGAAGTGTAGTGGACACTGACATGAAATCCATACTTCTTACTGCGACCAGTCTTTCTTTCTCCAACAGTTCTCTAAATGCCCGAACTGTGTTCGACTGATATTTCTTTATATAAGCTACCCCCGCTAGAAAGCTCATCTACTGCATGATACATATTGCTTCAGCTTTCAAAATGAGGTCTGTATACAACACCAATATGTAACCACGTGTTGAAAGCCGAGTACCGAGACAGTCTGGTAGTCAGCCTAGGGATAGGAGAAAGAAGTATAGTTCAATAATAGTGATACGAAGGAGTATCTCCTGTTGGTCGGAATATGAACTGAAGGTAAGTTATGCTACAGATCTTCATCGCATTGCCCGTCCCATTACGACACTTTCGCGTAACACTGACATGATAGAGAGGGAACCTTTAAATGACGTTGTTTTGCAAGAGCTTACAAGATTTCTTTTCAAATTCAGTGAGGGTTATCCCAAACCATATTGCAGATTCCAAGTGCCCTGGTCATAGGACGTGTTACAGCTAATTCAAGCCGAACAAAGAAAACTTGACGCCGTCCATGTCGCCAGCCGGCTTTGTAAATTGGATATCGAGATGGGAGAATCTACACGCTATCAGAAGTCTATTTTACATTCCAACGAGCTTTGCACTACACTAAACAATCCTACATACTCCTCGTATCATCCTCCCAAGCCGGACAATCAGGCACACCCATCAGCGTCGCAGTCTGTTGCGACTTCTGAGCAGTAATCTGACCTGCCTCTGAAGAAACCTGACGCTCCGCAAACTTTAGCAAGTCCAATAGTATCTCGAGGGCCTCCTCCTTTAGAGCCCGACCCTTCAGCGTTGTCAGGCTAACACCTTGTTGCACCAAGGATTTCTCACGTTCATCCTTCAATTGTCGCAAGATGTTCGCAACCGACGCTATCCTTGCTTGAGTAATTGACGAATTTGTGTTTAGACGGACTTTTTTCTTCCCAAGCTCAGACATCAAACCGAGCCTCGACAGTTGAAGTACCACAATGCGCGCAGTCTCTGAATCGGGGTATGCATCGAAATGTCTCTGCAGGGCACGTATAGCTACAGCCGTTCCAGGCAGGTCTTGAGCGATACTGAAAGTCTGGACGATCAACCTGTACAAGTCTTGAGGAAACTTCTCGGTCGTTGGCTTCGGCAGCTTTGATACCATATCTGCAAACAAATTTCGACACCTGTGATAGCGTTCAGAGCTTGAAGGCCTATTGCGACCTCTCATAGGTTCGACTTCTTTTTTCAAGAGTCCCCATAGAACCTTATATGTATTGTAATCCGGACTAATACCCTGCTCCTCTGTTGCTGTTTGGTAAGTTTCTAGGGCGGAGTCCTTATCGTGGGCTCTTCTGTTGGTCAACAGGAGCTCATTCATGAACTGTGTGTTGGGTGGTATGCCCGACTTCTCGAAAGCTTCAAGGAGATCTCCCATGCGATGCGCCTTTTGCCGCCGCCTGTATTGCGAGAGGAGAACGCTAAATGTTTCAATCGTCGCTGACGGGGTGGGTGTAAGAATCCGAGTGGATGGGAGATCTGTCGATTCGACGGGACGAAGACGAAGTCGAGAATCAAGGCGGCGCTGCCGAAGTAATCGTTGTTTAACGAAGTCGTTCCGGGCCTGTATCATTCTCCAAGCCATATCTTCGGCCAGAGCTCTGTTTTTTTCGGATCCTTCCCGAAACCAAGCACCGATGAGGCCATTCATTTGTATAGGACTAGGTACAATTTGACGATCAATCATCAATTCGAGGACTTTCTTTGCACCGTCAAGATCTCCGTTACCAATAAGCTTTTTCATCCACTTCCCCATGAAGAACTTGTTGCTCATGCGAGCTGGAAGCTTACTCAAGGCTCGTGGACTTTGCCAGTTTAGCTCATGAGCTACGATTTCCAGCGAATTTAGCTCGTCATGCGTCCCTGTTGCAGCTATATACTGAGAAGTCGAGTCTTCGGAAGAGGCTGACGATTGACCTGTAAGCATCATATCTATGAAAATTCCCAGGGCCAAGTCAGACTGGTTCGCGTCCAGGAACGAATTTGTGATGATGTCGTAGTCCTCCATTGTCATAAACTGACTGTAGGAAACTCTCATCCGGACATATACCGCCCATGCCAGCTTGATAGAAGATTCCGTGTTTTGATGGAGGTATGCTCGAATTATTGGAAGTAACAGCCGGTATGAGGTCGAAGCTTCGCTCTGCTGTAAGCATAGTACAGCTGCTTTTAGAGCCTTTTCCGGCTCTCCATGTTGAGCGAGCATGCGAGCCCCTAGTTCCCAGTATTGACTGTCCTTGCGAATGCTTGAATTTTCCCATGACAAGATAGCACGACTCTGATCTCCCTCTATAAAGGTTGCTTCGAAGTGCATGAGCCGCCTATCATGGTCAAGAAAAACACCCACCCTAATCATATCGTCACCCAATGTCTTCAAATGAGCCCAACGATCCAAATTGTGAGATCCTTCGACCTGAAATATATTCCAAAGTTTTATCCATGTCTTCCTGGGTACCGCATGTCCGGCGCTCATGAGCGCATTCCGACATAGCGAATATGCCTTCCAGACTTGAAGCAGGTGACTCTTGTCTGCTGCCCCCGTTGCTCGTAACACTGTACGCTTCCCTCTCTTGCTCCGCCCAGCAGTTGGCTTCATCCTGAGCGCATCGTTTAATTGCTGAACTCGATAATGTTGCGCAACAGGAAATTCGCTGACAGGTATGTACACGTCTTCGGTAATCTTCACATCCTCAGCCACAGAGTCTAGCTGGGATGGTGTTCGGCATAAGTCTAGACCAGGTTGGAAACTGGGTGTCGCATAGGAACTGTCTATGGGAGCTATAGTTCTATTAGCAAGCATTCTCAGGTAAAAGAGTAGTCGAGCAATACCAGAATCTGATGTCTCTAGAATCCTATTCCTGAGTCGTGTACGATCAGCTTCAGACATATTTGCCAGATCTGCGCATTCCATTGCCAGTATCTCAGCTCTCAGATTATCAGCCAGCGGACTGCTCCCTGCATTACCACCCATCAAACTCTCTAGCATGACTTCGGTATCCGACTTCAGGTCTTCTAGATCTTTTTCCATGGCATCGAGTGTATCTCCATCAGCATCGTCCTCTACCTCCTTCCGGACTCCATCTGGGGTTTCATCGAAATATCTGACGGCGGATTTTGGCACCCCACCAGGTGTTGAAGCCCCATGCTCAGCGGCATCTATCCGCCTTGCCCGGATCTCTTCCTCCAATGTCTTCAGAATCGATTCTTCGTCGAATTCAGCTTCATCTTCTACTTGGTCTTCGACTTGTGGATCTTTGAAGTCCGGTGTAGGGTGTATCGCCCCTTGACGCCTTGAATGGACAGTTTCCGTTGATACACTCCGTATTGCCCATGGTATCCGTGGTCGTGGGGGCCCCTTTAATTTCAATGTACACGACTGGCACACAAATCCTCGTATTTTGGAAGCCAGAAGATGTTGTGGAGGCGGCATAAGGGCGATGTCTGGATGTAGAGGACGAGGCTGAGAACTTTTTCTTCTTTGAATCAGCGCTGAACGAGGCGCTTTGACGCGACTTCGCGTCACATCAGATCTCTCGAACTCAGCACCGAACCAAAACCTAATGTCAGAAATCGACGAGCAGGTCAGCCATATAGGCTTTGATGCTGAAGATCACCAGGTATGCTATGGTTTTGTATCTCATAAATTTCAAGCTAAAGAAACATAGATAGCCTATGTCTACAACCCAGCTAAAGCTGACGATGAACCCCTTACGCGGCCAAGCAAAAGGAGGAAAGTAGCCAAAACCAGAATCAGTGCTGCAAAGGATGCGCAGGCCAAACTTTTTAGATTCGACTGTCTTATCAATGGTCTCGAATCTCAAGAATGTGCAGATCTAAGGCAGACTTTGTTCGAAAATTCGTGGTCGGCAACTGAGGTCAGGATTCAGGTATGCACATTGAATCTATAGCAGGGCAGTCGCTAATGATACATAGTCAATATTAAATGAAGCAAATGAAGATACCTTGACAGAAGTCACTACTTTCATAAACGCATCTTATTCTAAAAGGTAGATCTCATCCTAATGTTGAGTCAGTCCTTGGTTAATCGAGAGAAGGCAAGCAGAAAAAGTGCCGACTGGGTTCGTGGTAACAGGACCCAACATCACATCTCAGGGGCTTCTTTTCAACCAACTTGCCGCACATTTGAAATCCGAAGTCAATGGGCCAGTAGTCATCTTACGCTCAGGGGATGCCTCAAATCTGAAAGCAATTCTAAAGCAGCTTCTTCGGGATGCTACTAATCAGAAGCTGAGCATGAATGATGATGAGGACATCTCAGCTCACAAAGATGTAGGGAATTTGACAGAACAGCGTATGAGACGAAGTTCCTGACTCACTTAGGGCCGCAAACTGCTGAACTACGATCTGGAGATTCTTCACGAACACGTAGAAAGCCATGGTAGCCAAGCTGTGGTAATTGCTTTCCAAGACAGCGAAGCCTTTGACTCGAATCTCATGGCGGATCTCATAAGCCTGTTCAGGTATGACTGCAATACAACAACGAATTTCCGATCTAATGTTCTCAGTTCCTGGAGCGATCGAATACCATTTTTACTACTATTCGGTATTGCTACTTCCGTCGATCTCTTCAATGAAAGGCTCTCGCGATCAGCAAGTCGATCCTTGAAAGGTCGAAAATTTGATGTCGAACAGACCAGTTCCCAGCTTGAGAGGATTTTCCAAACAGCTGTCTCCGGCGCTGAAGCATCTTTGCGACTAGGTACCAAACTGGTCTCTGAATTAATCGAAAGACAACAAGACCATTTTCAGAGTGTGCAGTCATTTGTAGAAGCGCTAAAGGTAAGTTTTAAAACCCATCATGCTGACCACCACTAATAAAGCAGTACTCTTACATGTGCCATTTTTACGGAAACCCATTGAGTATCCTCAATGATGTATCTACGAGTTCATCACTCTCAAAGCTTCTCCAGTCCCCTCATTTTGAATTGATACGCATGCTTCCATCATTCAAGAGTCTCATTGAAGGCTTGGTCGAAGCCGGAGATATGGATCAAGCTCACGAACTCCTCAAAGATGACAACATTCTTCTCCAAAAAGTCACCGACAGTCTTGAGTCTAGGAATTCTGACATTCTCCGAATTTTGAGAGCTATGCACATGGCGGTGACTTGTTTTCCAGAGCCAGTTCCCGTAATCGAACTTTACATGACCACGTTCGAAGGCAAATTAAGCGAATCAGATCTTGTGAAGTCAGTCCTCGAGAACATCAAGCGTATGGCACCTGAAGACTTCATCAACTTCATTCGAACAGCAATTGAGTCTACCAAGACAGGGTCAATTGAAAAGGACCTCGTTGGCTGGATGGAAGAAGAACCTGCATTTATACGAGACCTCTCCGAGATACAATCTCAAGTTTCGTCAATACTCGAGGACTCACAGGAGAGCGGTAGACCAGTCCGGAGCAGCTACGCGATCCATAGTACCGGGGTCAGAACAACCGTTATCGCACAACGAGTGCAGCTCAGCTACGAGAAGTCGTCCTTATCCAACCAAGACAAAGAATTTACAGCCCTGGTAGACCGTCTTTCCCAGCTACTAATATCTTACTTCACGCTCGAGAGCCCCCAAAATATGTTTCTGAACGAAGTATGGCTCTTCAATTCTACGTCACCGTACCGCGATTACTTCACACCTCGTCCGAGAGCAGTCATCGAACGTGCTCTTTCTGCGCCTTACGATTACCTGAATTGTGAATGCTGTGAGGCTGTGGAAGGACTGTCGTCTACCCATCCTGCTACTGCACTTTTGTATCAGATGTATCTGGAGACCGGTTTATTGATCAATATCTACGATTTGTGGTCAGCGTTTTTTGAGATGCTTAACGGTGGCGAGGAGCAGAAGATGGATGAGAGGGATGCGTTGGTTTTGTTCTATAGAGCTCTTGCAGATTTGAAGTCGTTGGGTATGGTGAAGCAGAGTAAGAAGAAGGCGGATCACTTAGCGAAGTTGGCATGGAAGGGACTTTGAATGTACAATACAATCGAGGAAATTAGATTTTCCAAAAAGCAACAAGTTAACATTTAAACCAAAGTCTATCAAGTCCAAAAGCAAGTAAGAAGCCAACCAGCTATATCGCATGCAAAGCTCAAAAGAAAAAGTAACATCATCCCACAAGTTTCATCACGCCAGGTGGGTAAGTATCTAATACCATCTCGCCTTCCTCCCCTCCTCCTGCTCAGCCCGTTCTCTCTCCTCCCGAACACCCCTCCTAATCTCCTCCTCGGTCAAAATTCTCATCGGGCTCTCACAACCCCTCAACCCAATAAACCTCCCAATCCGTCTCCTCTTCTCCTCCAAGGTAGCATCGCTCCTCCATTCCACCGGACATGGGTAGTGAGTGGAGTAGATGCTGGGAGTACGCTGATGGTAAAAATGTGCTAGTTCGTCACATTGAGAGGAGGTGAGGAGCCAGAAGTTTAGGAGCGTGGAGGGGAATATGGGGTGCACTTCGCCGGTAGTGAGACGGACGAGGGGCGCAAGGGGGAGGGCCATTTGTCGGATCTTTGCGTCCAAAGCTGGGTTGTGGGAGCGGGTGGATTGCATGATTGCTTTGGCTGTTTTGCTCTTGGGTTCTAGGTGTTGGGTAAGCTGTAGATAGTAGAGTATTGTTAAAGATAGGTAGGGTTTGAAGATGAAAGCAAAGAAGTCAGCGGTGAAGTGCTACAAGTAGATGTTCAATGAGAGTAATCGCGTTTCAAATAGCTGCCAGCAGCTTGTAGTTGACTGGAAAATGTATGAGATGCTGTAGAACTGTGATAATGGAATAAGGAGACGACTTGAACTTGCGGGATGGAGGAAGAATCTTGGGCGCTGATCGGGCTCTTGTATGGAGTCGCACTTGCTTTGTGGCTGACTTCTTCTTTATTCTCGAAGCCAGCCCATTCCGGAGTATGCCTATGGAAATGTTCAGAAGGGGTGGCTATTTTAGGGCATGAGAGACCTTTGTTCGAAGGGGACGCAATGAAGAAGATTCTTTGGGACATTGATGCACGTGCTGGACTTGATACAAAGAGAAGGGTATTTCGAGTAATTGAGAACGAACGAGCTTGGAGAACGGACTAAGACTGCGCATGAGGGACAGAGAAGGGGCTTTCTTAGATGGGCCATGCCATTTACAATCTCCCACATCCGTAACTAATAAATCTTCTCCTCCTTAACATATGCTCGATATCTGACAGTGACAGTACTCCCAAGCTCCATAACGCCGGGTTCGAGTGCACCTTTGCACAGCAGTGCTCTTCCAAGAAACGAGGAAACAGACCAAATATGTTCTTGCTCTACTTCCTCCTTATGCTCCCCTTGTTAATGACGGCGGGTCTCCCACCTTCTACCAATATGGCATCCTCGTCACTTCCGGTCTTACTGGTGGTGGTGGTTTTGGCAGCAGTGGAGGTCGGCGATTCCAACTCCTTCATAAATTCTGTTTGAACAGATGCGCGTCGCTTCTCCCACCACTGCTTCTCAGATTCTGTCTGGGCCTGAATCTCATTTAGACGATTTCGGAAAATGGTGTTTGTGGCGATCTCATTTGCAGATTGGAAGATAGTTTGACCCCAGTCTGGTGAAAGACCGTTTGCCTAGATATTTCAGTAAGTTCCGTCATATCTTTGTTCAGGACAACTGACCTCCATAACCACATCTCGGAGCTCCTCTTCCATTTCCTGCTCTGCTCTCAAGAACCTCTGCCAAAGATCATCTCCAACACTACCACGTTGCAGAAGTGTACTACACGCCTGCTTTGCAGTTCTGATCTGTATGATTCGGTGGATATCCTCAACAGCTCGTTCCAGAAGGGCGGCACGTAAGACACTCTCTGGAACCTTGGGCGCTTTCTCCTTACTGTCCTCTGGTTCAAGATGGAGGAGTGAGAGATAA
Source organism: Rhynchosporium graminicola (assembly GCA_900074885.1). Classification (NCBI taxonomy): domain Eukaryota; kingdom Fungi; phylum Ascomycota; class Leotiomycetes; order Helotiales; family Ploettnerulaceae; genus Rhynchosporium; species Rhynchosporium graminicola. Next base: position 24,907 of record FJUW01000009.1, read on the forward strand.
ATGTTTCGTTGCATGTGAGGAGGAAACCATGGCGCAAGAGTTGCGGATGCAGCTATATGGACTTAGCAATGGCGCATTTACATTGAATTGCAATTACTGACCAGCTTTTCTTTTCCTGTACACGCTAGAGAATGTTGTCAAAGAACCTGCGAGGACTGCAAGATAGGCGAAAGGGACAGCGAGCCCAATCCAGTCAATGTCGAACATTATGTTAAGTCTTCGAATGAGGTTCGGACTCGTTGAGTAGGGACTGATTCAAAATCTCAAGATATGAACAGCTGACGTCTGCAACAACACGTAAGTACTGGATTGTTGAAGTTGTTACGGAGACTATCTAGGTAAATGCTGAAACTAAAGTTATGGTACCCAAAAGGACAAGTCGCCAACCCCAGAATGCGCGAGGCGGCCGCATGCGATCGGCTCGCTTGGCACCAGGATCAATGCCATCTCACTGCACTCCATGCGTGGTTCATCATCACTTAACTCTCTCGACCTCCCACCCATATTCCACTAAACAATGTGAAGCTTTCTCCCAGTAAAGGATCAAGATTCGCCCATCCTACCAATGAGTCAACCTACAAGCTATGAACAATGACTCCACACCAAGCGACCTACCCAGCTCAGTTCCGACAACAGCACCAGCGACAGATCCCAGAAGTGCAAGTGAGGCTGTCCCAGCCGGCGCCGTGGACGATACTTCAGATTCAGCAGCCGCCGTAGAAAGCCAGAATGTGCAGCCGGATTCGCCCGAAAAGAAGAGAGCTCGGGATCAAACGAAGAAGAAATTCGGGTTCATCAATAACCTTTCGTTACAGCTCGACGTCTTGATATATGTCGAACTTTGTATATTATATTATATGGAGTCTGTCCCTCCTCTCTCATACTTCTTCATTACTACGTATATTTATGCTAAAAAGATACACAGTTGTTCACTCTTCCGCCTCCTCCTCCGCGCCATCAACCAAATGATGTTCCTCTCTCCAAAACAGAAATTCGTCCCTGCAGCACCTATCCACAAACCCTACATCGGCGCCATCTTCGCCCCGAACTTCATATGTATCCTGTTGCACCTCTTCACCGAGCGTTCGTCGGCTAGCGAAAGTATGCGCGGCTATCTACACGGAGGTGTGATCATAGATCTTATAGGGCAGAAAGGACCGACGTCGAAATGCCATTTGGTGATGCTAGATCTGCTGATTCTGGCGCTGCAGTGCTTCCTGTTGGCGGTGCATGTTGAGAGGGAGAGGTTGAGTGCTGTAAATGATGCGCTAGCGTCTACGTCTCCGACGGCCGCGACTGGAATCCCGCGAGAAGCAGTGATTTCGGCGCAAAGTCTAGACGCAGAAGAGAGAGGCGTACTTGGAGAATCTATTGCAACGAGTGAAGGAGATATAGAGTTGCAACTCATGCCACATACCGTCAGCGGCGATTCACCCTTTCGAAACGAAAACGAAGCAGACGAAGGAAGGAACGAGGAACGCGAAAGACTGCTCGCGGAACCGCCCGCTCCGCAGGATGATGATGATGATGGGTCTTTAGACGTAATGTGGTCTGGGATGGCCATTGTGGCCGACTTTCACATTTTACACAATTTGAGGAGGCAGTGGCTGGATTATGGGAATGCGACGGAATCTGCTATTCAGACTATTGGCTTCAGTACCGCCTTTGCGGCACATACTGCGAGTAGGCGTATGAATGCTGCTAGTGCGAGGTTCCAGAGAGATGTGGAAACGCTCACGAGTTGAGATACCCAGCTTTGTACAGTAGTCTTCCAATGCAGAAAGCATGATTAACACGTCATAGAAAGGATATTGATTGCTTGAGAAGTATTACATTATGTTATCTTCCTGCCTACATTCCCCACGCCAGCTCCCTTGACACTGACAATAATGTCACTGCTTTCAGCCTCATCCACATCTCTCAATCCCCAACTACTTCCCCCAAACCTCTTCAGATCCCTCCCCAATCCCACAAAGTCCTCCGTCCCAACCACATCCCTTCCTAACCTGACCCTTCCCACATCCTCACTCCCCATCGCCATCATCGTCAATACCGTCGGTGCACTCACCCTCGTAAAACACCCGCCATACGAAATAGTCTCCAAAAGCTGATACGCACATCTCATGCCCACATCTTCAGGCGTTATACCCCCATCGCTAGGCGCCGGCACATCTGCCGAATAAATGACGCCCTGCGCACTCGTCTCCGCAATCAAGCTCAATCCAAATCCAATACCCGTCCTCTTCTTGCCTCCAGGGTTCGCGCGGTCCTTACTTGATATCAAAGGCGCCTGATCGTATTGCGCTGCAACATGTATATCGCTCACGAGGGGATTCAGCACTCCCCTTGCCGCATGTATCATACGTGCGTTGTTGCTCGCAGAGACACCCGTACAGTACGCCACGCCTCGTATCCTCTTCACACGTCCGGGACTACGGTTCATATGTAAGGTCTTCGGTAATCTGAACTGACTCCCAAACCTCAATTCCACAACCCCTCCTCCGCCTTTCCCTCCAGCACCTGTACATGACCGTTGTAGGACTCTGAGCTCGAGTTTACTACCCATAACCCCAAATGCCTCATAGAGTGGTAATATAGCAGTCCTCACGGTATCCACACTAATATCCCCTGTCTCAGTCGCACTCGTAATTACGCCCTCCCCTTCAAAGCGCACGTTTATTGGCGCCTTCGAAAATGGAGCTAACATACACAGCGGCAGTAAAAACCAACTCACACCCCTCCTACAAGTATCTGGCAGAACGCATTTCACCACATCCGATCCGCCGGTCGAGACAGAGCCGGTGATTAAACCGGGGCTATAGATAAGCTTCGTGCCTGTGTAGGAGATTTGCATGGTCGTACCGTTGGTGATGCTGTCTAGGAGGCGGAGAAAGGATATTTCATGAGGCGCGAGACCTGGGTTTGTGGGTGAAGAAGAGCGGATGTTAGAGATGGCGACTGGACGCCCGGTGAGGGATGAGAGAACGAGCCGATGGGTGAGCGATTTGTGAGTGGTGAAGCGTAGGTATTCGGGGGCGGGAGCAGCCATTGTCGTGTTGTGTTGTGTGGTTTGATGAGGGGAGGTTCGTGAGGTAAGTGTTGCTGATTAGTGATTGAGGGAGAGTATAAATTTCCGGCAGAATATTAAAGAATTGTCGAATCGGGTCACCGCTTTGCTGGAAACATCTTGATACGAATGTGCTTCCCATTGAAGTGCATCTTTACAAATAAGTTAGTAGAAGTCCTACTTACAGTGAATATCAAGGGCGTCCTCTTCTATCTGAATAAATGTACTAGTACCGCATCTAAATCACAGATAAGTTGCAGAAGTGACATTGTCGTGCCAAAGCATGGAAGTGACAGGTAGAACGAACCCAACGTCATAAAAGTTTTGACGTTGCTCATGCAAGTGACAAATTTAAGTCACAAAACCATCCTGGGACCTTTATTATGGTATCATTTGGAAGCTAGGTACGGGATGATCCAGTACATTTAACTTACTGATTTATCTGGGCCCACCTTGAAGTAGCCAACATTCGGAAACAGCACACAGAGACCTGCTAACACAATTTAGCGAAGCAAAATTCATCGATACCGGAATTCATTTATAGGGTTTTATATTCCTAGCTGAACGTAACGCACTGCTAATCTCATCAAGCGCTGATGTGTATGGCAAACTGACTCCTTCCCTTCGCAGTCCGCCACCCATCCCATCCATCCATCCATCGGTGCAATTTTTTTTTAGAAAAGTCGGGATTTGTACAGTCGGTAACTGTGACACGCCAAAGCAGCCCAGACCAAGCCAGCCCAGATCAAGCAAGAGAAAGACTCCAGATTCGCATGATAGTATTACATGCGGAAACGCAAACAGAGTTCGTAACGAGATGCCGAAGAAGCTATTGCAGGGAGGATTGCGGCAAGACTACCAACCAGCCACAGAAACGCGGAAAATCATCAAATCGGATGACTGCGTAATCAAGCAACACGAAATGTCGTAGATGGCAGACCTCTGAAAGGTACCATAATGTGCTCAAAGATATAAGTTTGGATGCTTATGCAGAAGACTCGACTGGGGCTGGCTCCACAACAGTGACCTGAAAGAAATGTTAGTTAGGTGCGGTATGTGGTATCTGTGGGACTGCTCACTTTTGGCTCTCCGGTGGCTTCGACAAGTGACTTCTCAGTCTCAAAGGGCGCGTCCTTGGCCTCTGGAGTGGCTGCCTTTTCAGTCACTGTATTGTCCTCAGCCTTCTCATCGACCTTCTCATTGACCTTCGCCTCGCTGAGCAACTCCTTGATTCCGTTGGTTGCTTCCGTCGAAGATCCTTGGGCACTTCCGGTGTCCGTCTTTGCTTCTGCATTGCCATTTGCGATAGCTGAAGCGGCAGCGCTTGGCGTGTCTGTAGCAAGACTCTTATTCCACTTATCGAGAAGCTCTTGAGATCGGGTTTTGAATTGAAACTCCTCTTCTCTTGGTATGTGTGGCAGTTTCAAGATGGCTTTGAGAACTTTGTTTATCTTAGTTGCTCGAATGATGCTAACCTCGAGGTCGGCGTATAGTTGAAGCTTAGCGATGAATTCGGACATCTGTTTCATTTCCGTTTCCTTTGGCTCTTGATCGCGTGTCAACAGACCCTTTTGTAGCTTATGTCGGAGAAACAGAATTTCCTTCTATAGTGATTGTGAGAATGATGTTCAACCAGGCTGAATTCAGTTACATACCTCTTTCTTAGCTCGCTTCTCTTCAGCGCTCAATTCGGGCTCTTTAGGTGTCGCAACGACAGGTAGTTCGGCAGTTTTGGGAGCTGCTTTCGCCTTTTTGGGTTTCGCAGTCTTCGGAGTTGCATCCTTTGGTGTCTTGGGAGCTTTAGGAGTTAAAGTACCATTGGTACTTGGCTTTACGTTCAACTTAATGCGGGCTTTCTTAACGGATTCGGACCCTTGTGGAGTCTTCACACAATCAGCACTTCCCTGGGACGTGGAATAAGGCAGGGCACTTACATCATCTGCAGCCTTGCGCTTGTTTGTCTTCGCAGGTTCATTTGTAGGGTCAGCTCCATCAGATTCTAGGTCTGCGGTTGCATCCGCCATTTCCAAATCGCCATGGCCATCATCTTCGACAGCCTTGGTCGCGGATTTCTTGTCCTTCTTGCCGGCAGCTTTCTTTGCTTGCTTTTCTGCCTTTGCTGCTTCCTTGGCCGCAATGTTTGCCTCACGAGCTTCCAAGAAAGCCGCGAGAATATCCTTGAAGTAGTCAAGGTCGTGTTGCTCTGCGGCAAGAGTACGCGCGGCAGCCAAATCCTTTCGCATCTTAGGTTGTAGTGTTCCAACATCCTCGGGGTTAAGATCTACCAGATCGTAGTTGGGAATCCAGCCACTGTAGAAAAATTAGCAAACTCCGTTCCCCAACATAGAAAAGGTCTGACTCACAATTCGTTAGTGTGCAAGTACATCACAGGAAACTGTCTGTCCTTGACCTTTATCCCTCCATCCTCGTAGCCTTCTCGGTAGGTTCCATCAGGTCTTGCGGCCGAATTTGGCCTCGATTTGATAAGTGTAGAAGGGAGCATGCTTTCATCACAGACAATTGCCGGCCACAATGGGAAACCCTTTAGCCGGACGTAAAAGTAGTCGCCAGGCTGAGCATCCGTATGCGTCATCTTTGCGACCGAAGATTTCTTATTCAACTTTTTGCCCTTGTGCTCTGGAACACCAGTCGACTTTCTCTTTCCACCTTTGGCCTTAGCAGCGGAAACAGGAGTCTCGACCAGAACCTCTGACGACCCGGCAGCTTTGGGGCCAGCATTTTCTGTCCTTGTATCGTCCTTCATTTCGACATCTTCTTGGGTGGTAATTGCAGGTTTGTCTTCTGCGACGTCTTCGGAGCCTGTTTGTTCGTCGGTTGGCTTGCCTTCCTCCTTGATTTCTGAACGCGACAAAGCAAATGTCAGCATGAAAGTACTCGAGTGATTGTAGAGTGGAGGAACTTGGAAATATCTTCCATACCAGCAGGCGCGTCATCTGTCGCGACTTCCGCGGATGCGCTGATCTCAGCATCACCATTGGCTTCAGGCTCCTTCACGATAACATCCTCCTTAACCTCAGTCGCAGTAACTTCTTCAGGTCGCGTCTGCTCTGTATCTATAGGTGCGGAATTGACTGCAGGAGCTGGACTTGACTCGTCCGACATGTTGTCGCGAAATCGAACCGCGGGGGAGAGAGCTTGTTGACACTACACGAGCAGTCTGGTAGTTCTGACGCGTCAGCACGAAGAGCAGCAATTGCAAGCAATACGAACAATATTGCAGAATGGTAAATTGGCGATTCCCTGATGGCGTTGTGATGAGGTTTGAAAGAGGATGGTAGAATACAGAATTCAAGGGCGCAGATTCGAGAAGACAAAGTCTAGCGTGGGTGGATGTGATCACGTGATGCGAATGCTAATGAACCAAAAGGGATCCAGCTGGGGCAATAGCTAGAGAAAGAAGACCTAAAGCTGGGCAAAACTCCTTCCTCGATAGTACGGTGTACGCCACTCGGCTGTTTCTTGTCTCTGTGAGCAGAAGTAAAGTCCCAAAGCAAGTGCGCGAGATAGGTTAAAGACTCCGAATAATAAGTCAAAGGAACGAGACAATGAAACAAATGGGCTTTGGTGATGAGAACAGGTCCGTTCTCATAGTTACGCCAGCGGCAAAACCTGTCCTATCCGCGCCCCTTGTGCGTAGACCAATCAAGACTATCTGTGACTTTCCAAGGGAATAGGCAACACAACACAAATCACTGACAAGCCAAAAGGAAACCAATGAAATCAAACTATTCGTGTACTCCCTAAGAGCTCATGCATGTCAGAACAGCTCCTTCGTAAAATCTTTTCCTTCATTCCGATCTAGTATACAACAAAGCTTGCGGGATCAGGTGAATGAACATAACTTATTATTCTCCTTCCTCGTCATCTTCCTCATCTTCGTCCATGCCCTCAGCAACAGTCACAGAGAAGCTTGGATCTTGATCAACTCCCACGTAGCTGTCACTCATTAAGAATAACTTCAGGTCGTGCTTTCCAGGTGTCGGGACAGTGTATTCGAGTCTCACGCTCAAAGATCTTCCTATGGTGATGCGCTTGATCGCGAGAAGTGTCTTCGAACTCTCCTCGCCTACTACCAGCCACCAGTTCTCCATCTTCTTGCCAGGGTAGAATGGCGCATGCACGGTGTTGTCTACATCCTCTTCATCATCAACATCTCTCGTGATCTTGATCTTGATATACGCTGGATCTCCGGCTGTAATATCTTCGGGATCTTCCAGCTCGAATTCAAGGTCAACGTTCGGATACTTGGAATTGGTGAAATTCGCGGCCTGAGCCAATTGAGTCTGTGATAGACCAAGTCGTTTGACGAGAGCTCCGTAGTTAGGGTTCTCCGAAGGATCCATGGCCTCCATGAATTCGAATATATCTTTGACACTATTTCAATAACCATTAGCAAATATACTAGCTCCCTCAAGAACATCAACATACCCAGAAGCGTTTGCAGCATTGATAACTTCGGGCGTGAAATGGGGAATTTGCTTCAGTGGACTGTCACGATCCCACATGCCCTGCACAACCATTTGAGACATCTCCATGGCATTCATGGCATTGATATGTCCATCAGAAGAGAGGACATCGACTGTAGCACTGAGCAGACCCAGAACCTTGGTCAGTATAATCTCTTGGTCCTTCACTAGATCGATGGGTAACTGCATCCTTGAGAAATGAGCTTGGAGCAAGACAAATGCCTTGAAATGCGGAGAATCGTAGGCTGGCTGTGCCATCTTGACCGGAATCCGGTCGTAGATCCGGCGGAGTAAGCTATCCTCGTGCCTGCGGATTTGAATGGACTCGAACTCAGTGGCAGAAGTAACAATCTCAAGAATACCCTTCAGCTTGGTTCGGCCGCTCAAGGACAGCAGGAGCGTCTGCATGGTAATATACGAGATGTTGTAATAAGCGGCGATCATAGCAGCATTCAGTGGTGTTACTGAGTCATCTTCATCGTCCAGGTCGATGATCTTTGTCTCCGCGAGATCTTTCAAAGTGGTCTCTACTAGCTCGGACAAATGCGCGCTCAAACCTTCATGGGAGGTATCTGCTAAGCTGTAGTAACTCGGATTTGCCAGAAGTCGCCGATAGAAATATGTGAAGGTGGTCCAATTGATCGCGTCGTCAGCGGACTCAATCATTTTCGTGCTGATCTCAGAAACGAAAGCATCATGCAAGAACACTTGAAGATGACTCTCGATCGGAAGAGCCTCATTAAGAAACTTTTTATAATACTCGCGTTTGACAGCTGGCACCATGAGCACCCCCTTGCTGAGTTTGTCTTCTAACGGCCGCGAAGCCTTCCCGAACATCTGGAGCACCTCGCTCAGTGGATAATCGACATATCGATGCTCTCGGCCTTCGTAATACTGAGTTCCCATTACGACGACTAAGTGTGCAATGCAGTCAAGCTCCCAACATACGTCGCGCGATGCTACCATTACCTGAATTGCACCGTTGTCGTAGAGATGCTTCACGATACGCTTATCACTAGTGCTAAGGGCTTCGTGGTAGTACCCAACTCCATGAGAAAGTGCCTCGGCAAGAGCCTCTTCCCCAATGCGTTCTAATAGTGGTTTCATCTGATCGACATCGGCGTGCAAGAAACGATCTTCATCATCGCTGGCGAGACAGGCCAGAAGTAAATCCCTAGTCGTGGATCGAGCTTGCTTTCTGCTGGGAACAAATATTATTGCAGGCTTATCTGGAGACATCTGCAAGATAGAGAGATATGCTGGCTTGGCCATGGCAAGCATAAGTGACGGGAAATGCGAGACTGTGAAAGATTGAATATGGAGCTCCAAAGGTACCGAGCGAACATGTGGACTGAAGTTGTAGATGTTGTGCTTCTTGGCATCAATCCATTCGCCGATATCTCTTGCATTGGAGAGAGATACGCTCATGCCTACAATTCGGAGTGGAAGCTGGGTTTGGGACCGGATGTAGTGCATGCGAGACACAATAATTTCGTACACAAAGCCAGCTTGTCCCCCCAGCATATGGAGCTCATCCGCAATGAAGAGTTGGATATTCTGGATGTTCTTTCGGCGTTGCCATTGTCGGGACAAGATATCCCATTGTGCAGGCGTCGCAAGTATCACGTCTCCTTGTTCGAGAAGCTTAAGATCAGCGGTGGTTTCTCCTGTCAGCTTCACAATGTCCTTGCCACCGCGGAGCTTGGAGAACCGCTGTTGCCAGTCATTGTGGCGAAGGTCAACAAGCTCTTGGAAAGGAGCAATGTAGACAGCGCGGCCGGCATCAGGCTTTGACCAATGATGAAGCAAGGCAAATTCTGCGCAGATTGTCTTGCCGCTACCGGTAGGTGCTCCAATGAACACATTTTCATCCGTAGAATAGAGAGAGTTAAAAGTCTGTGTTTGGATCTTGTTGAATCGCTCCCATTTGGGATACAGAGCCCGAAAGTCGTCAGTCTTCAGAGCAGCAACAGGAAGTGGTTGTAGATCAAGGAGTTGAGTATGAGGTGGAAATTTCTCTGGCAAAATCAGCTTCTGGAAGGATACTGCAAGCTTGGTTTCAGAGTGCATCCAACGATCAGAAATAACAGTGACGAAGTAATTCGGTGGCATGGGCTCTGTGATTGGCACAGTAAACTCGACAATATGCTCGTTTATCTCTGCCAGGGCGAAGTCTTTTCGGAGGATGAACTGGTCGTGGAATAGAATTTCTTCTCCGTCGCAGTCTTCTGCAATGATCCAGAAACTTTCTGCAGTTCCATGAACATCGTCATCCCATTCGAAGTTCGGCGTGATCGTTAACTCAACACGAAGCATTGATCTGGTCATAGGTTGTACTTGAGCCTGGACTTCCACTCTTGGGAATTTCGAGACCAAGCTACAGACTGTCCTGCCAGCTTTTGGCAGTCCAAGAAGCTCGCCCATCCTAGGTGGGTCGAGATCGAAGTAGCTTGCCCATGGAACATCAATTCGCTCGGCCTTTTGTATGATATCTCTTGAGCAACTGGGGAATTGACGCAAAGGTGTCATAGTGGGCCACATTCGCTTTTCAACCATCTTGCAGAGCTCCAGAGCTGTCTTGGAGACAGCGGACCAGCCTTTCTTGAGAGTAATTTCGAAGATAGCTCTAAGTATACGTCCAGCTGATTGAGTGACGTAGACTAGGTCTGCCATTAAAGCCAAGCCTTCAAGCTTGAGACGTGATATGTAAGCTTGGAGCAGCACATTGATCTTTGCGTGAGGCTCTTCAATGCTCTCCTTGACAGGGATCGGGACACGACCTAAGAGCTTTGCTAACTCTAGCTTCTCATCCTGGCGAACTGGAATGAATTTGAATTCGTCGCTCAGAGCGAATACCCGGAATAACTCGATTGATGACATGGATTGCTGAATGTGATGGTTGTAAGTCAGCATCGAGCTATGGGTAATGTAGTAATGAGAGGCAATGCGGCCAAGCTCAGTATGCTGTAGTTTGCCCGTTTTCTTATCGTACTTCACGAGATTAGATTTCTCCAACACAGCGGCGGCCGAGTGGATGAGGTCAACACGTTTCTGTTCGAGTGCGTTGTCTTCTTCGTAATCGGCGCCAACACTGTAGAGGCCAGGAGATCGTAGCATGCGGACGAAAAGATAGGTGTATCCGAGCCATTCTACGCCTTCATCCCGGCTACGTACATTACCAAGGACAATTTCGGCATTCAGGTTATCTGCCAGCTTGCTAACGAACTGACTCTCGATAGGTAGCTGCTGGTTTAGAAGAGAGAGATAATATTGCATTTCAGTCTGGGTGGTAATGATGATTCCCTCTCCATAGGTGTCAAATTGAGGTCGTCCAGCTCTACCAAGCATTTGAAGGACGTCCTGGGGACTTAATTCGACCCAGCTTCCTTTCTCAGGAGAGTAGACCTGAGTGCCTTTGATGATGACAGTATGGGCCGGCAAGTTGACACCCCAGGCGAGTGTAGCTGTACAGACAAGGACTTGGATATTACCGGAGTGGAAGAGATCTTCCACAGATGTACGATCCGGTCTGCTCATTCCAGCATGATGGATACCAAACCCATATGGAAGGAGATCCTTCAGCTCTCTGTCATTGACAGCTTCTGCTTCGGTGTTGAGTATTTCTCTGCTCGTAGAATCACTCCGTAGGATTTGACTAATTGTCTCCATTTCCAGTGCCTTGTCTCGAATGTATCGTGCAGTTTTTGACGTTTCTTTCCGGGAATGTACGAAAATGATCATTTGGTTGCGTTTAGTACCCACGTGCTCAAGAACTTTGGTATAAGTGATGTCATTCATGGTCTTCAACTGCTTGATGGCTTTCTTTTCCGTGATACCGATGAATTCTTGACGCAAAGGGCAAGGGCGGTAGGATCCATCAAAGTGGAACATGCCTTTGAGAGGATCTACGCGAAGAAAACTAGCCACATCACGATAGTTGGGTAGAGTAGCTGAGAGCCCTACCAAACGAACAGGGTCACCGGTTTGCTCCATTTTGCGAATCGTTCGGCTGACAATGCTTTCGAGCACAGGTCCTCGATCGTCGTGCAAGAGATGGATCTCATCGATAATGATAAGTCTGACTAAGTTTGTATAACTCAGATCTGTCGCCTTTCTTGTGATAACATCCCATTTTTCAGGAGTTGTCACGATGATCTGAGTATCAGCAATCTGCTGCTTCGTGAGCTGGCGATCGCCGGTCAATTCCGACACAGTGATGCCATACTCCTTTAGGCGGCCACCAAAGTTGCCGACTTGCTCTTGTACGAGAGCCTTGAGGGGTGCAATGTAAACAATTTTGAAAGCATCCAAGTTGATTTCTCCAGTTTCAGGGTTCCTGTTCTTCCCAATTTCTCGGAGAATTGTCAACATGCCAACGTTGGTCTTTCCACTACCAGTGGGAGCACAGATGAGCATATTTCCATCGTCATTAAATGCCTGCGGAAAACAACTCGACTGGATTTTGTTGAGTTTTGCAGTCGAGCCGAAAGGGACGCGGGCCCACTCCGGCATCTCGGTGACTGGAATGTCTCGATCACTTGGATCGTTGCGTTTCTTCGGAGCAGGTACATGAATCTCCTCGTAACCTTTGAAAGTGCGCTTAGTTGAACCTTCCGGAAGCTTGACTTTTGGGTTCGTCATGAGGTGATTTCCTTGATCGAAAATAAGATTTTCGAGGTTGATCAACTTTCGAGGTTGAAGATTCCCAACCAGACCACCGTCGCCCTTCTGGTCAGGCTTTTCAGACCCGTTTATGAAGGATTGAGGAACATCGATGTCCATTTTGATTTCCAAATTACGTTTCTTGGAGTCTCCAGGCTGTGTAACACCTCGAAGTTCGTCTAAGATCCATTTGAAACCTTCAGAGGCTATTTCCCGCTCAATGACACCTCTAGCTTCTGCGTCCTCCGCACGAGCTAGTTTTGTGAGCCAGACAACCTTGTCCCGATTGGCAATAAGCTTGTGAACTAGGTCGTGGTTCTCCCAGTCAAACAGCTCCGCGAGGTCATTTTCAATCTCTCGCAATTGCTTCTCTTCTCCGCCTTCATCATCAGGAGAGCCTGATAGTATTGTTAAAGCGTCCTGAGTTTTACCTTGTTGAATGTGAGCATCGGAGTATATGGCACCTATTTGACGCTGGAGCCAGTATGCGTCAATCTCACGAGCTGGAATGAAGCTCTTGTCCTTGTCTTTGCTGCTGGAGTCATTGCCTGCTGCTGAATCGATTATAATTTCCTCCTCTTCTGAGAGTTCCCGGCTTTCCTCATTTTTGTCCTGGGCAGCACCACTGGCCATTGCAGTTTCTTCTTCACCTGGTCTATCTTCTCCATCTCCGTCGCTTTCATCTTCCGAAGATTCATCGCGTATTTCGTTCACCATCTCTTGGCCGTCTTCATCCTCTGAATTGTCGTCAAAGACGACTGCGACACCCTGGCGATCATCTATCTCAGCACCATCTTCAGCACCTGCATCCCCATCTCCCATAACCTCATCCTCGTCTTGCGTTTCGTAGTCTGTGATTTTCTTTCCTAGGTTCACAAGCTCATTAAATTGTTTTGGGGTAAGAGTGGCACCTAGAAGATCGTCGATTTCTTTCTTTCTGTCGAAGTCCTTCATATCATCGTCCTTTAGGTATTCCAGTACAGCATCTGCTGCACTCCGCACAATCTCGTGTGATACATCTCCCAGGTTATTTGCGACAGTGGTGAGAATCAAATCGTAGGTCGCTCGAGTTGCTGATGTTCGGGGGCGATAGACAATGCCTTCTACCAAGGCGTCTGCCGCAGAAAGAATTCCAGTTCCACGAAGCTGGGCAGGCTCGCCGCGCTTTCGTTTCCGCTGTTCCCGCTCTAAGACGTCTTGACCTTCTTGCAGACCTCCTCTTTCGACATCTGGTAACCCCGAAGCCTTCTTCTTTTGCTTTGGCGCATCCTCTCTGGCATTTCGAGAGCCCATGTCCCGAATACTCAAGCGTCCAGCCAACGATTCTGGGTCCCCAGTGACTTCGTCACTACGGCGCGTAACAAATCGACGGTCCGCCTGGAGGACCAGGTTGGACATCGCCGAATACTTGTATTGCGACACATCGCGTTGTTGGTCTGTCATGATGGCGAAGGTACTAAGTGATATCGAGGATTTATACGAGTTTGGATATCAACGATGCCTTCTGCGCAGAAGCAAATGTGAGAAGTGACCGTAACGACATCAACCATGAGAGATGCCCCAAGTACTCATGACAAGATAGCTGGTGGTGAAAATGAACATGCCCCTCCACGACTTGGGTTGTCTACAAACAAGTCTAGAATCCGAATGCTGAAATTGATTTAAACTTTTGGTGAGGGGCGCTAGCCTTTGAGGCTAGGCAAATTCATCTCAGGCGACAAGAGCATTAACAGGTACAATTCAATATTGCAACTTGATTTAAAGTCACAAACTCACCTCAGCATGCTGCCTACACAAAAATTTGGAGTCGTGTAACAGTTCGATGACTTTATAATTCTAACAAATGTTAACATTAGCTTTACTACGAGATTCAAAGTAGTGGCTTCCCCGGAGACTAAGTTGGCCTAGTCTCGTTTTTAGCGTCCGTTAAGGCATCTTACTTTGAGCCACAACTCCCTCCGAGGCGAGTCTATCATGATAATGGCGAGAGCTGAACGTTTTTTTTTGTCCGAATTGACGGAACGGATGACGGAACGGAAGAGTGAATCTGCCCTAGGCCTTTCGGTGAAGCCAATTACGGTATAGTCCTGGTCCTTCGCAATCCATTGCCATCAATTGAGTGAGGTAACGCCTCAAGTCGGGACCGCAGAGTAAACACACTTGAAAGCTGCCAGCGCGTCGTCTCGTCGACCTTCAACATGGAGCAGCAACATTCATTTTTGGAAATCATCCAAAAAGCACAGCGCTCGCTCGATCCTTACATCAAGCAGAGGCAGGAAGCTGCGCAGATCCGTCGAATATTAGCATCACATCTCAGCTCTCATGTGCATCAAAACAGAGGCATCTCTCTGCCACGTCCACTGTCTCTTGTGGGGACAGGCTGTGAAGTCGATGGAACTTCTCATGGTGTACGTGGGCTTCAAAAAGAGTATCTCAGATGTGTACGAGCAAATGTCAAAGCAAAGGCAGAATATGACGAGATCAGTAGACAACATCAAAGGAGGCTCGAGGATGGTGGTAGGGAGTTAAAGGGATCTTCTTCTATCGATGGCGTGGCCTCATCCTTGAAATGCTTCATCGATCTAGTCAGTCAGCGACAGATGCACGAACGATTACGAATCATTCAAGATTATGTGGATGTTCTCGCCCAGAAGCCTGCTGCCACCCTCGATCATCTGGATCCGCAGATGGTGCTGAAGGACGTCGAAGCATTGCCCAAAATGCCATCCGAAGTCTTGAACGGCTCCGGTCCCATCAAAGACCCAGCTGCAGTTGACTTGAAAGAGCTTGTTGATCAGCTTGAGAAGTCCGTACTTCGGGCGAAGATGCTTCTCCAAAGAGAACAGAACTTGCTTGCCAAGATCAAGACCGAAGACACCACGATCACTCGTGACCATGGGACTCGATTATCAGCAGTTGGAACGACCCGATCGACGTTAATCAATTGGATTGAATCGGAACTTTCGAGGGCTGGTGAAGGTAACCCTGAATCGTGTTCTCTGAATACCTCAAGTCCCGATAAGAGAGGAAAGCACTTCATCGCCTCTGAGCTCCTTTTAATTCAGAGACAGTATAAACGGTACACAAAAGCACGCGAGTCTCTGGTTACTGCTGCAACAGACCTGTCGGTCTTACCAGACGCGCCAGTGGCCGAAATCCAAAGCTCTATGGAAAGCAGTGAACTATATTGCATCTGCAGCGGCATGGAGATTACTCATCCATACCTTGAGGAGATGATTTCCATATCAAACGAACAGAAAGCAGTGATTCAACAAAAGTCTCATCTCACTATAAGCCTGTCAAAGCAGCTGAAAGAGGCCAACCAGGGGCTCGATCGTCTTGCCGATGAGAGTCATCTGCTGCCAACATATCCCATGTCAGCAGTGAGGACACAGCGCAACGGGCCAGAGGGGCCTGTGTCTTTTGGCGATGAGATTTCGAACCATCAAGAGCCAGACTCCTCGAGTCGTGCTCGAGCATGGATGTATGCAGCTCAGTCCTCTAGCTATGCAACAGGCGCTATAGTGTCTGACAAGCTTGATGAGGGCCGCACGACACTTAATGACGCTCAGCGGGTGTTGCTAGAGCTACAGGATCTTCTGGGTCTTGAAATTAGAAGTGGTGATAGAAGCGGTACGCAACAATCCAGAGATATATGGGCAGTCTTGCATGGAAATCTGGGTGTAATAAAAGCAGATGGGATGGATTAGGTAGTGCAAACTTTCAATTGTATATGATGTAAATGGACTTTGCTTGCTATGTAGCGTAAAAATGTTACTTGAGCTTCACTCATGATTCGAGAGAGACGTGGGGCATATTTACTCAGGTCTAAATATAAGAACTTGACCCTTAAACCTCTACGAGCCCAGGTCTGATGTTGATTTTGAAACTTGCGGGCGGTGAAGCGGCCGTAACAGGCGAGCTTATACAGTAGGTATCTACCTAGGCAGAGCTAGGTTGCTCCTCTAGGAAATTATTTGGAAGTCCGACCGTCCTGAATCACTCCACAAAAATCACCATCACGACCCCGCGCTGCTTTCATAAAAGTGCGCACGACTCCCACACCATGGCGAGCGGACAGAATATCCAACAGGGCGACCTGCCTTCCGAAGTTCTTCAAGCTCTCTCCAGAGATGAACCCCTCCTATCATCGGAGGCCTTCCCTGCGCAGAAATCGGCAGATGTCAAGAGCGCATTAGACAGGCTGGCGTCACGATCTATGGTTACGTACGAGACAATCGACAGAGAAGAAGCTGTCCTCGAGCCCGAGGCCGTGGAAATTGAGGCCAATGGAAGTCACGAAGCGCGAGTTTTTGAGGCCCTACGAGAGGCAGTCGCAGGACTCACAGTTTCAGAACTTGAGGCTGTTGTTGGGGACAGAAATGTTGTCAAGGTTGGGCAGGGCAAGGCCTTCAAGTCGAAATGGATTTCCAAAGGCGAGGGAGAACGTCTGGTCGCATCGGTAGGATGAATATCTCCTCTGGGCTGCCAAGTCTAATCGATATAGACCGACTCCATACAAGATGTAACCCGTGAGCAGCTACATGTCATTCAAGAGACACGCACACACCCCGATCCCAAGGTTATCACGGACTTGAAGAAGAGGAAGTTAGTCAAGATGCAAAAGGTCATCGCATACAAGATTCACAAGGGACCAAAGTTCGCGCTGGAAATTGTCAAGGAGGAAACAGATCTTACAGCTGATATGCTCGCCTCGTAAGTTTCTTGATTCTCTACACGACTGCAAATCTAATAAATCCAGGGGCGCGTGGAAAACTGCCATTTTCAAGCCGTACAATTTCAAGTCTCTAGGAGCAGATCAAAATGCGGGTGCGCTTCACCCCTTGAACAAAGTTAGACATGAATTCCGTCAGATCTTCTTTGAGATGGGATTTGAAGAGATGCCAACGAATCGCTACGTGGAAACCGGTTTCTGGAATTTTGACGCTCTCTTTGTTCCGCAGCAACATCCGGCCCGTGATCTTCAGGATACCTTTTACATCTCGGATCCAAAGGTCGCGGACAAACCCCATGCAGAGAACGAAGAAGACAAGGGTGACTACGAGGTATACTGGAAGAACGTTCAGGAAGTCCACCAGGAAGGAAAGTACGGATCGATTGGCTACAGATATCCATGGGCCGAAGATGAGTCTCTCCGATTGGTTCTCAGAACTCACACAACAGCCATCTCAACTGCAATGCTTCACAAATTAGCTTCGCAAAAGGGACCTGATGGGCGGCCACCTCCAGCTCGGTATTTCTCCATTGATCGCGTTTTCCGTAACGAGACCGTTGATGCCACTCATCTTGCTGAATTTCACCAAGTCGAAGGTGTCATCGCTGATTACGGCCTGTCTCTTGGTGGGCTTATGGAATTCATGGAGATCTTTTTCAATAAGATGGGTATTGAAGATCTTCGATTCAAACCAGCCTACAATCCTTACACCGAGCCAAGTATGGAGATCTTCAGCTTCCACAAGGGACTGAACAAGCTTGTCGAAATCGGAAACAGTGGTATGTTCAGGCCAGAAATGTTAGAGGCCATGGGTCTACCAAAGGATATGCGTGTTTTCGGATGGGGACTTTCTCTTGAAAGACCTACGATGATCAAATACAAGGTATGCTTTCTCCCCGAGTTGAGTTGTTTAATCATTAACATTTGACAGGTGAATAATATTCGAGAATTACTTGGACACAAAGTCGATTTGTCTTTCATTGAGCGAAATCCTGCCGTTAGATTAGAGAAGACATAGAGTGTGATCTACAAAAAATACAAAGCGCTGCTGAATTCAAGACCCAACATCCAAGTTCCTGCTTCCTTCTGAGCATGCACCTATAACCTTATTGCATGACTTGACTACGATAGTGCTCGACTGTGTGATTCCTTACAAGATTCCCACAGAGTCCGGTGCTGATTGGGGTTCCGGCACAAATCCTTGAAAGTGGACATAGCATTCACTCCAGAAGACAATCAACACTTTCAAGGGTTTTTTTTTCTTTTTTTTTACATTCATAGGACTGGATATTAATATGCGGACAAGATCACCGAGTGTAACTGCTAGTTCTCAGCTGTTTAGCTTACTCCTCGTAGGTATTATTGAAGCTCCAAATCGAGCAACATTGGACAAGCATGCAAATGACTGAAATTGCACGCTCTCTTTCCTATTTTCCCTAGATAACTATTTGGCCAGGGTTCCATCAACTCCTCGCCTCATGCAACGAGGCTGGGCAAAATCGTCTCCGGCGAAGCGATGATCTGCTTAACTACGAAGACAAAAGTGTAAAATTGTTATGTGACTTTGACGCATGACTTAAGGACATATACTATTATTCAGAGTCAAAGTTGCGAAGATATCACAGGATATTCTACAGGTAATACTTCTAAAGTCATATGAATATTTGATAACTTTATCTCAGTTCAGGCGCTAACTGGTGTCGAGATGAATCTGCCATGCCTCATCGAATTGTAGCATTCATATGGAGCCATAGTGATTGGTCTAGAAATATCCTGCATCATCTGTAGCTATGCAGTATGCAAATGCAGGCAGCAAAATTAATCTGGTCCGTAGAAGACTCTTCCTTCAACTGTCTCCAAGCACTCTACTCGAGTACTAGGTAGCGTTCATTACATCCGCTGCCATCCACCATCCGTTGGGCCTGTGGAAATACTCGTATTTGCAATTGAAGAGCCGCTCATCAGATTCCAAACCCCCTTGTCAGAACTACTTCCAAACGGGTTCCTATTAGCTGAAAGTAGCTAGTTTTCATTCTCAAGGATTGCAAATCTGCAAACAGAGGCGTGCTAGGTTCTTTGAAATCAGAAAAAAGGGAATGGCCGATCCTGGCGAAGCTACTATCACCTCAATCAAGCAACAGAAGAATTGAATCAGTTCCACGACTCTATGTGTATTCCAAGCAAAGGTATTATACGGTTTTGGAGACATTACTATTGCAAACAAGTGAAGTTCTAAAATGCTTTCGTGACTTTAATCCTCCTTTATCGAGAGTAATCCAGCTTTCCTCCAATCTGCCACTATTTTCTGGCAGATAGCCAGGTCAGGAGGAAAAGACAGGGATATTGAACCCCCACGACGGCAGAAAATTTAATTATGCACCGCACCTAGCAAACCACATTTTGTCACTGTTCACTTGAATAAATACTTACATTCAACAACAACAACAACAACAACAACGCTTTCCAATTGCAAAACATCCTCTCGACTTCTCCCTCATTGACAATGCTGAGAGATTTCGAGCCATCGAAACTCCAAACTTAACGTTATCAGTGTTCTCTTGACTAATTCCGTTATCGCAACTGCAATCAGACCGCCTGAAATCATTTACGAGATCCCGGCACGCATTTCAACAAGGACCCAATTTCTCAACCCTCACAGCTCTGAGACACTTCTTGTTGGGTATTCGAACACTGTCATAGAGGCCGAAGCTTAGTAGGAGTTTTTCGTCCTCAACTGAAGCCTCCGCGCTGCACAATGGCTCTCTCCGTCCGTTTCGCAAGCCGAACAAGTTCCCTCTTCCGCCAGGTTGGGGCTACATCCTCAAGTCCATGCAGGACTTTTACTACTCGAACTTCTTCTCGATTTCTCGCTGCTAGAAGCCCAGCATCAGCTCGCAAGAGTACCGGCTATGTTCGACTTTTCTCGAGCTCTTGTCTCCGCCCAAACCAGACCCAGACCGCCCCGAACGCCAAAGCATACTTGGAGAGCGGAGTTGTAAAGGTTGCTGCAAATCCGGTTAATGTCAAGAAAGTCTTGGTAATTGGTAGTGGAGGATTGAGCATTGGACAAGCAGGAGAATTCGATTATTCAGGTTTGTTTACCAAGTTCGCCCTTGACTGAAATGAGTCACTTCAACGTGAATCGGTGTTGGATTTTCTCTTCCCAATTTATGCCCTCAAAGTCAAGCAAGAGCACGAGAACACACAGACTAACATTTTTCCCGCAGGTTCCCAAGCTCTGAAGGCTTTGAAAGAAGCTGGTGTGGCTTCCGTCCTTATCAACCCAAACATCGCTACCATCCAGACCGCTCACGTCCTCACAGACGAGGTTTACTATCTACCAGTCACCCCAGAATATGTCACATACGTTATCGAGCGGGAGAGGCCGGATGGCGTTTTCCTCACATTTGGCGGTCAAACTGCTCTTAATTTGGGCGTGCAAATGGAGCGTATGGGAATCTTTGAGCGTTATGGTGTGAAGGTTTTGGGAACCCCCATCAAGACTCTCGAGACCAGTGAAGACCGAGATCTCTTTACTAAGGCTCTTGGAGAAATCAACATTCCAGTCGCTCAGTCAATTGCTGTCAGCACTGTCGATGATGCTCTGGCTGCTGCTAAGGAAATTGGATACCCAATTATCGTCCGAGCTGCTTACGCTCTTGGAGGACTTGGTTCCGGCTTTGCCAACAATGAGGAAGAGCTGCGCAACATGTCCGCCAGATCTTTGACTCTATCGCCCCAAATTCTGGTGGAGAAGTCCCTCAAGGGATGGAAAGAACTCGAGTATGAAGTTGTTCGTGATGCAAGCAACAACTGTATCACTGTTTGCAACATGGAGAACTTTGATCCTCTTGGTACTCACACAGGTGACTCGATTGTTGTAGCTCCTAGTCAAACTTTGAGTGACGAGGAATATCACATGCTTCGTTCGGCTGCCATTAAGATCGTCCGTCACTTGGGCGTCGTAGGTGAGTGTAACGTTCAGTACGCCTTAGCCCCAGATGGACTTGACTACCGTGTCATCGAAGTCAACGCTCGTCTCTCTCGTTCGTCTGCTCTTGCTTCTAAAGCCACTGGATATCCTCTCGCGTACACCGCTGCCAAGATTGGTCTCGGACACACTCTCCCAGAACTGCCTAATGCCGTCACCAAGACCACTACCGCAAACTTCGAGCCTTCCTTGGACTACGTTGTAACCAAGATCCCACGTTGGGATCTGGCCAAGTTCCAGCATGTTAGGCGTGATATTGGAAGTGCCATGAAGTCTGTCGGAGAGGTCATGGCTATCGGACGAACCTTTGAAGAGTCTATCCAGAAGGCCATTCGCCAAGTTGACCCTCGATATGTTGGTTTCCAGGGTGACAAGTTCGACGATTTGGATTACGAGCTGGCGAATCCCACTGATCGTCGATGGTTGGCTGTTGGCCAAGCTATGCTCCACGAAGGCTATACCGTTGATCGGATCCATGACTTGAGCAAGATCGATAAGTGGTTCTTGTACAAGCTTATGAACATCGTCGAGTGCACTCATGAGCTTGAGGACATCGGAAGCCTGTTTGGCGTCAACAAAGAGCTCATGACGAAGGCAAAGAAAATGGGGTTCAGTGATCGTCAGATCGCAAACGCTGTTGGTAGCACCGAGGATGAAGTTCGTACCCGCCGAAAGAACTTTGGCATTACTCCTTTCGTCAAGAGAATTGATACTCTCGCTGCCGAGTTCCCAGCTTCGACTAACGTGAGCCCCTTTTTCTCTGTCCTCAACGCCAAGAATCATACTAAATGTTGCAGTACCTTTACACTACCTACAATGCTTCTACTCATGATGTTACATTTGAAGACCGTGGAAGTAAGTGCCTGAGCGAGAAGTCTGAAATGTCAACAAACCATATACTAACATTGAACCTAGCCATTGTTCTTGGATCGGGAGTCTACAGAATCGGTTCCAGTGTTGAGTTTGATTGGTGCAGTACTTCCTGTGTCCTTGCTTTGAGAGACATGGGCAAGAAGACCGTACGTGACTATCCTCTCTTGACAACTCTCGGGTCCCAGGACCAGGATTGCCCCCTTTATCCCCATCAGACATTAATAAGCTTCAAATCTAATCTCAACATCAGGTCATGATCAACTATAACCCCGAAACATATTCCACTGATTTTGATACCGCCGACAAACTGTACTTCGAGGAACTCAGCTATGAGCGGTAAGCAATGTCTCGAACACCCTTCACAACTTTGACTAATTCCATTGAAAAAGAGTCTTAGATATTTATGAAGCTGAACATGCAAACGGTGTGGTCGTCTCTGTAGGAGGTCAACTTCCTCAAAATATTGCTCTCCGCTTGCAAGAGACTGGTGGCGGTACGTAGTTACTCCTACCTTCAAAAGGATATGCCGGAAATTGTGCAGATGTCATATGAAAGCTCCAGCACTCTAACAGCACTATGCTGACTTTTCTACTTATTTAGCAAAGATCCTAGGCACAAACCCTGTTGATATCGACAAGGCCGAGGACAGACAAAAGTTCTCCGAGATTCTCGATTCCATCGGTCTAGATCAACCCGCCTGGAAGGAGTTAACTTCTGTCGCGGAAGCTGAGGCTTTCGCAGACTCTGTCGGATATCCAGTACTCGTCCGTCCCAGTTATGTTTTGTCTGGAGCCGCCATGACCGTCATATACAGCAAAGACGATCTCAAGGAAAAGCTGGAGGCTGCGAGCAATGTCTCTCCTGATCATCCAGTCGTCATCACCAAGTTCATTGAAAACAGCGAGGAAATCGACTGTGATAGCGTAGCTTACAAGGGCAAGCTCCTTGTTCAGTGAGTAGTCTGAGATAAATTTCTTGACTGTCGTGCTAACTCATTCAAGTGCCGTGTCTGAGCATGTTGAACAGGCTGGCGTCCATTCAGGAGATGCAACTCTCATCCTGCCACCTGCTAACATCGATCAAACTACAATGGATCGTGTCAAGGAGATCGCTATTAAGGTTGCCAAAGCAGTATGTTTCTGCCCTCGAATCCTCTGTGATCTGAGATCATCCTCTACGCTGCTCCCTTTCACGTGCTAATTTCTTTCTAGTTTTCAATCTCTGGACCTTTCAACATGCAAATCATCAAGGTTGCTGATCCCAACGGAGGTCTTCCTCAAATGAAGGTGATCGAGTGTAACTTGCGTGCCTCCCGCTCATTCCCTTTTGTGAGCAAAGTCCTCGGTCTGAACTTCATCGAAACTGCAACGAAGGCTCTCGTCTCAACGAACGTTCCCGAGCCAGTCGATCTCATGGCTATCAAGCGTGACTACGTCGCGACCAAGGTACCCCAATTCTCATGGACTCGTCTTGCTGGAGCCGACCCCTTCCTTGGTGTCGAAATGTCTAGCACCGGTGAAATTGCCTGCTTCGGAAAGGATCTCGTCGAAGCCTACTGGGCATCTCTCCAATCCACCATGAATTTCCGCATGCCAGAGCCCGGAGAGGGTCTCCTCTTCGGTGGTGACGTCTCGAAGGCCTATCTCGCTGCCATCGTCGACTATCTCTCCCCTCTCGGCTACAAATTTTACGCTGCCGAGAAGGAGGTTAAGATATTCCTCGAGTCAACCGCCAAGAACAATATCAAGGTCGAGGTTATCGAGTTCCCAACCGACGATAAGCGAGCTCTTCGTGAAGTCTTCCAGAAGTACGACATCCGTGGTGTATTCAACTTGGCTAAGGCACGAGGCAAGACTGTCCTTGATGTCGACTACGTGATGCGTCGCAATGCCGTTGACTTTGGTGTACCACTCTTCATGGAACCCAAGGTAAGCTCCCAATTTCCTTTGCTTTTTTATGTATCACCTGCTAATATCAACCACCAGACCGCTGAGCTCTTCGCCCGCTGCATGAGCGAGAAGCTTCCTCGCAAGGAGGGCATTCCTGGCGAAGTTCGCCGATGGTCTGACTTCATCGGCGGCAAGCCTCTGTAAGTAATGTACGAGTAGCGGTCATTGCTTTCGGGGCGTTCTTTACCGGTATAGCTTTTCGTACGAGAAACTTTACAATAAACAAAATAGGTAGATATCCAAGATGATGGGGGTGCGAAGTATGTTGCCTTGTGGAAGATGGTTGGAGGTGTTTGAAAAATAGTACAAATTCAAAAGTGCTTTATGTCCCTCATACTCCTTCTATCTTCATGCTTCACAATGAACTTACTCACCCCTAACAAGGCTGAATCCTTAGAGCACGGAAGACCGATCGTAACAGGCGAGTAGGTGAACATAACAAAACAAGCCTTGGTCAGCCCACATCTGTTCTCTCCTGCCAATTGCATCCACAAGTACAATCCCGTCATCGATACCCTTAAATTAGGCACTTGCTCCCTTCTACTTGGAAAGAACATATTCTTCATGTCACAACATACAAATATCCCCGGAGCAAATAAATATCAACGTCGCACGACCCGAATATCGAAACGGCTTCTATTTTCACCCAATAGCGAGCGCGATTTATTTGTCTATCTATCTATCTATCTAACAGCTAGTCCCAAAGACCCTCCCTCACTCACTCACTCACTCACTCAATAGGTAAAGACATTCATTACATTATAAGCGTTTGCAATACGAAGACACAGAATATCCAACAAACTTGATCTCCTCAATCTCGACGTCATCGAATCACGAAGTCCAATCCAGGAGGAGACTCAGCTTGGTAGAGTTGACCCGATAAATCACGTCGTTTCCTTAATAGAGCAGCGCCATTCTTTCTCCACCATCACGTCAAGGAGAAGTCAAAAACTTCGCAGCACACCGTCATCATCCTTCCTTGACTTGACTTGACGCGCGTCAAGTCTGGTCTGGTCAATGCTTGGATCTCTTGTGATCAACGAAACCGATAGCTAGGTAGGCAGGCGTTTTCGCAGCCATCTCTACCGCAGAAGCGAGGGAAAGCTACATACTATACCATAAGAAGGATAAATTTAGGTGGGCAGTCGAGAAGCATCGTTTCTGCTTTCGCCATGTCGTTTTATTTTATTTGGGTGGTGTGCGGATTACAGATACTTGATAGGTTTCTTTCACGGCTGGTGGAATTGGTAGGGAGTGCTTACTTACGCCCGTGCTTGAATGTAGTTTGGAGGGATAGATGGATTTATGGATGATGGAGGAACGATGGTTGGGATTGGTTACGTCCTTGTGTTGCTTGAGGGGATGGGTTGAGAAAATATACCTAGGTTGTGAATCATATTATTGTGAGGCTACTTTGCGGACGGAAGGGCTTTATCTACCCTGGGTATTGTTGTTTCGTTTAAATCTTGATTGAATTGAGGACATGCAAAACGTCATTAGCCTCTTTAAGGCTGGGGAGAACTGGGATGGGGAAGCAGAGAGAGCGATATCTGTTCATTTATGACTGGATCAGATTACGTGAAGCTGAAGTTTTTTTTACGTGCACTTGTTGTCACTATATAGTCAAAGATTCATTAACATTCAATTGTCGTGGCCAGCGAGAAGACTGGGCTTATCATGCATGCACCTCGCAATGCTCGTCCTTCGCTCATTCGAAATCGCCCTTTTCTACGCCCAGAAATGCACTTCGTAATAGCTAGCCATCCCATTGCACCCAAGGTATCTTAGAAACGGTAAACCCTCAAACCCCCTCTCGAATATCTCTCCAAATCCTCCACTCCCACCCCTCGAGAGATCAAATTTCCTATATCCATGGGAGGATCCAGCTAGTGTAGCGCAGTGCTTGCACTTAATCTAGCCTTACCCCGCCAACCCTCTTAGCAAGACGCTCGCTTAAGGAATCACCGTCATCTGGGGATGGTCTTTTGGAAGGTCTCTCACCAATCGATGCCAAAATAGCAACCAGCGTTGCCCACCCAGGTGTTGACAGTAGCTGAAATCCCTCCGCTGGATCATGTTGGGTAGCAACGCGACATAAGAGAGCTTGCTCGTCCTACATATGGTCAGTAAGCGTGGTAGAATTTGAGATCTAAAAAACCTACCTTGTCCATCGTCGCGAGGTTAGAGTCGAGGTACAAGAGAAGATGGAAATCCGATATGGCACGAAGTGCCTGTTCAGGCTTGACTTGACCATTTTTATCTATTCCTAGCCGCTGGGCAACGGTCTTGTGCTCTTGCTCTTGGCCCAAAGCAAGACGGTTCTCGATGGTGAAGCCAGCGGGAGCAATAAAAGCAGGCTTAGGATCGTCAGGAAAGCCATGCGTCAATGTGACAAGGAGATATTCGACGGGGAAGGATGGTTTGGCATTTTCTTGCACCTGTGCTCCGTACTCGTTGATTTTTCTATAGAACACTTCGGGGATGTACCGTGTACGACTCGTGGTACCATCTTCTTCCTCTTCGCTTTGCACGAGCATGACTGTAGGGTCTGCCGAAGGTTCAACGATGTTGGCTCGAACCATCTCCACCGCTGAGTTGGACACCTGGTAGGCTGAGATCGCGATTTGTCCCTTTTCGTCGCCAGAAACTACACATGTGACAAAGTTAGATCCAAATCTACCAGTGTCGCTCCATTTGGTGGGCTTTGGATTTTGTGATTGGAGACGAGCGGCGAATACAATTTCCAAGGAAGATAGATAGTAAGAATCAATATGTCTCTTGCAAATGACGGTTCCATCACCTGCACCAGCGTCCAGGAGATCAGTCCAGATAACTCCGACCTTCTGCAATCCGCATAGTCTAGCCATCGCATCGACTTTTTGCTCATCAGGCCACTCAAGTAATGTAACACCATCAAGTTCATTGGCTTGCGGAGGCTCATAGATGGCCTCGACAACAGCCTTTATGCCCAGCGGGACCTCTGTGTACTCCGTGTATCTTCCATACATGTATCCAACACGTTGAGAACCGGACTGCCGCCAGAAGTTCAGCAGATTCTCAATGAGGCCGGGACTTGCAAACTCGACATGATCTACCATTCGAAAGGGTTGTGGTTGGAGGGTGATGGCGCTTGGCTGACATTTCGTACAAATTCCTTCTGGCCATTGCGGATGTCCCGATGGGCAATCAGGCTTGACCCGATAGTATGGCTCGGTGAGCGGTGGCATGAATGAGGTTCCTGACTCAGGTTTATTGGTGGCTGAGTTGATCTTCCGCAGATATGAATGGAACGAAAGGTTTTTGATCTTCTTTTCCGCCAGGTATTCAGCATTGAATGGCTCCATCGGCATACAATAGTCGCACATTCCCTTCTCTCCATGTCTGCACATCTTCACGTCCCGCTTTCGAGGAATTTTACCACTTTGCTTGTCCAGTCTATTGTCCACAGCTGACTGTATTACTGACTCCCAAGGGTTCTTGATCTTCTCGGAAGGCGAAGTTACTGGTAGTGGATCGATAGGCATCTCGTTGGTGGGTAAGACGATATGTCCATTGAGGCGGTTCGTAGAGGATATGATGGTTGTGGCAGAGGAAGGAGTTGTGGCGCCGTCGGAATCCCCATGTAAAATCTCACTGTTATTCTTGTAGCTGATAAACACCAGGTCACCATGGCTGGGAAAGAGAGTTAGAAATCGCAATTTGAAGGAGCAAACATGACAAACCTCAGTCCAATCTGCGAGACCTTGTGTCTGGTAATGTCTTTCAGCAACTTGCTGTCTCCTCCTGAAGGCTGGTTCGAGAGACTTAATGTATTGAAGTCTACTGTTGAGGGCAGAACCTCTACCAGCTAAGATATGTCAACAAATGATCGGCTCAGCACATGATGCTTCTTACCTTGTTCCCAAGCTTTGCAAATGTGTCTGTAGGTTCAACAGAAATGCGATACATCCCATCGGGGCCCCGAAATCTGAGAAGCATCTTGGATATCTTGTGGTTGGGGGTTGGTGAGTTGGAGGTCAAATCGATGTTGCGGGCAAAGGAGTTCGAAATGGATTGCGAACGACTGGGTTAAGAAAGACAGCGTGGTTCGGGAATGGAGAAAAACCAGTTGTGAAGGATGCAAGATTAGAGGAAGAGGCAAACAATATTGAACGATTTGGAAGCGAAATCC
Source organism: Rhynchosporium graminicola (assembly GCA_900074885.1). Classification (NCBI taxonomy): domain Eukaryota; kingdom Fungi; phylum Ascomycota; class Leotiomycetes; order Helotiales; family Ploettnerulaceae; genus Rhynchosporium; species Rhynchosporium graminicola. The sequence continues at coordinate 52,842 of FJUW01000009.1, forward strand.
ACAGAAAGCTGCAGACACATTCACTGATCCGAGTCGACAATAAACGCGACAAAGTGACCTCGAGCTCCTCCAAGCGGCGTCATAATGAAGTGCCGCCTAGTCTAGCCCACCATAGCACGTGCTCGGAGGCAATACATGTAGGTGTCCGAACAGCTAGATACCTACTTTGTTAACGCTCTATAAAGCCATTTGCTCATCTACCATCATCTCTACTCAATGGGATCGGTAACTAGAGGTTTACTTAACGGTTTATTTTTTGTCTTGCTGACTCAATTTCATATCAATGCAAATGGAACATTACCATTTGACGTTTTCTTAATATTACACTATCTACACGCAATCATTGTTTCAAATTATGATAAGACTTATCTCAAAAGAAGACACGACCAAAACGCAAATAAAAGTTTCCCAGCATCTATGCCACCGTAATGCAGGAAAGTCGTCGTTCCATGTTCTTCCTGAGACTCATTCCATTCCAGTTTTCCCACCCCGATTTCCCTCCCCCAATTTGTCACCCCCTATACCATATTACGTTACATACTTCAAGCATTAACCAACTCCTTCAGTCTCTTCTCGATGGTTTCTCGTCCCTCGTATGTCCTCCATACCTCTGATGGAGCCTTGCTGACAATATCCCAGCTGATGAGCTTCTTGGTCAAGTGGCTCAAATCCTCTTGCTTCTTGCCCCATGCACGATCCCTCTTCATCTCAATTCCGGAACTGATGAGAGCCAATGGAGTCTTCTCGAGCTGGATATGTCTGGCGCTGCTAACCTCATTCTTGGTCAAAGAGTCAGCGACAAGAGACTCTTGGAGCTTGGCCTTGATAAATTTTCCGTTTTGGTAAGCAGAACGTCCATAAACACGGTCCTCGCGAGTGCGACCCTTGAATATTGCTGCGGGAGTGCGGTCCAAGCCAAGTGGTGAGATAATACCCCAAGCCCAGAGAAGGAACCCACGGCTAGGATTTCCGATTCTGTAAAGCAGATCTTCGTGCAGAGGATCAACCATGAGAAGTCCCTTGATAGCAGTGCCGTGTCTGGAAGAGAAGATTCGGCTGTAGATGCTTCCAACTCCGGCGCTTGCAAGGACCCACGGTCCGTCCTCACCTGCGCGGGCAAGAGCCTCCGATAGAACATCGGCTGCCATGCCAGCGGAGAATGGAGATGGAGCATTGTCAGACCATCCGAAACCTGGTCTGTCGGAATAGCAGTATCGAGAAATGCTTCCGTTGGCAAGAGCATTCTCTGCGACAACCATCATTCCGCTTTCAAATGGTCCATCGCCAGACTCGAAAAGCACAGTTGGAAGGATCTTTCCAGATTTGCCGGTGGTGTTTGTGCTACCCTCGCAGAAGATGTGGATTTGGTATTTGTCACCATCGACATAATAGCGGTTTCCTGGAGGGGCAAGAGAAGCATCACGCGAGCGCAGGATGAGTGTGGCAGTCATCAGAACCGCAACTACAGCCATGACGATCAAGATAATTGTGGAGATCAAGACGGAAGTCCATTCTCCCAAAGTGCGTCGAGACTCGGCGCGGCCAGTGAGACGCTCCTCCTCTTCGCGCTTACCCCATGCAACAATGCGATCTGTAATGACAGTCCAGACAGCAATGACAAGGGCCCAGATAACGCTTGCAATGCCAACCCAGCCTTCCTCAACCCGAAGCCTGGGGACAGCGACGATTAGAATCGAGTCGAGTAGCAAGACGACTGCGACTACCAAGCATGAAACCTGGGCAGCCTTGGATGGCGAAGAGAAGAACATAAGCCCCAGCAGAAGAAGTCCAAGTGTCAGAGTGGTGTAGGAGAAGTCGAAGAAACCGGATCCACGGTTGTGCAGTCCTGGTGGGCTGACGAAGATGGATACCAGCAGCAAAACCCACCAGAGGAAAGTGATGATGCTGAACAGAACGGTGAAGTAACGGAGGAATCGGACACTCCAGAGATTGTATGGAGAGACCTGGATCAGAAGTCAGTAAGGAAGACTGCCGAATTGTATCGGTCGCTTGTCAACACCGAGAGTCTTGGGAGAACACTTACAGCGGGGTCGTCGGGACTCAAATATCCCTGAGAAGGAGGTGGAAGCAGACGAGTTCTCTCATCGGCTGCTTCAAGAGAAGCGCGGGGCACCACTACATGCGTGGCGGACTCTCCATTCTGCGAGATCGCCTCGTCGTCGTTGGGTTTGTTTCCCCAGATAGCCATGTCAGTGGTGACGTTCAGCTAACAAAGAGATCGGGCGGGTTCTGGAGCTTATTAAAGAGGATGTGTATCAGTGCGATCAACGCGGGAGGTGGTGTTGTGTTTTGATGTATAGGAAGGAGAGGAAGGAGAGGAAGGAGAGGAAGGAGAGGTGGAGAAGAGGCAACTCAGACTGCCGGGTCAGTCGTGTTGTAGTAGTAGCCGTTGTCGTCGTAGTGAGCTGGAAAGCAGGATTCCTTGAGCAGGTCTATGACTATGCGTCGAAAGTCGAGATGGCTGGGTTACCTAGTCTAGGTACCTAGGTAGATGAGATAGCGGAGCGGAGCTATCTGCGGTGGATGGCGAAGAACTAGAAGTCGAAGCTAGGTAGGGAAGTAGGCAGCTAGGTAGAGCTAAAAACACGGGTCATCGAGGTTAGTTGCTGGGCAGGCCAATTCAACCAATCAGAGTCGACTTCAATCTTGTTAAACTACCTACGAGAAAGTCCAGAGCAGCTACCTACTAAGTAGATAGCGGGCAGTGTTACCCAAGTGTCCAGTTGGAAGCTCGGATATTGAATGGTAGCGGTACTGAACATTTCAAGGTAAGAGGAGTGAGTTTACGAGGAGGGGTCGAATATCAAATGCATGCATGGATGGATGAATGCATGGGGATGCTGGTAATGCGATGACATCACTTTTACGCCTCATGTTCTGGGCTGGGCTGGGCTGGCTGGGTTGCTTGCTTGCTTGCTTGCACAACGGGAAATCCCCATTGAATGAATGCATGAATGAATGAATGGGGCTTGGCGTGCATGTGATGAAGTTAATACAGTCAGTCAGTATAAAGTCTAGGTACAAGAACTCCATGCAGGTTTATTATATATAGATGAGATAGAGATTGAGGATGAGGATACACAACATCCATCTGTTAAGCCAGGAAGTGCAAGTACTGCTGCTTTACATTCATTCCGATGTTGAATGCCATGGATGCAGGTCAGAATCACGCGTGGATGGGAATGAATGATCTGCACTTAGCAACATGCTAAATCAAAAGCCAAATTCCAATCCCAGGAGTCAGGGAGCAGATCCTCAATACGATCGATGATGGCTTCTCGGCTGGGCTGGCCTGGCCTGGAGTGGAGGGAGGATGGGAAGGAAAAGAAGCCCTCCCCGCAGTCCCTAGACCCCGGTCCCTCACTTCACGCCGAAGATCCCTGTGCTATACTGTACTTGTACTGTACGGAGGTCTCGTACTGTATGTACTGTACTGTAGGTGTACCTTTATCTCTTATCGATCAGACTGAACCCCTCCCCCACTTTTAAGCGACCCAGGACAGGAGTGGGAAAGATGAGAGCGATTCGAAGGACAGCTCTTTGTTGACTTCAACTTGTTTTTGAAGCAATCCACCGTCTGCGCGCTTCGTTTGAATTTTTGCCAATGTCGCCACATTGCAATAATCTATAAAACAATGTTCTCACTTTGAGAAAGCACAGGAACTACACGGAAACATTCACGATGAGCGACCTCCAAAGATCCTTTGCCAAGGCAAAGCTCGCAAGCTACCCCGCCACAATGCCTCTAATTCCATTTCGAGAGTCAGAGCAAGACGAAGAATCGGATCATTTCAATACAGAGCTTCCTATGGACGACGACTCTTCTTCTGCCTCCTCAGCTTCATCGGCCTCGTCCACCGGCACAATTATTCCTTCGCGGAATGAGAATCTATTCGCCCGGCCTCAAGGGTCTGTACACCACAATCCTTCTAAGCAAGCAACTACTAACAAACCTATCTGTCAGGTCTCCAAATAAACGAACAATGGACCAGATACCTTGGACAACCTATTTCGAACGAGAGCTCTTCCTCGAATCCGTCACCGAGTCCTCTACAATAGTGCACCATGCCTACCTTACCTCACCCGTGGGTAACGCGCCTTTGTTTGTTACACATCATGGAGCGGGCTCTTCTGGTCTCTCATTTGCGGTTATGACTGCAGAGGTTCGCAAAAGATTGCCGTCTGCTGGTATACTGTCCTTAGATGCCCGGGGGCATGGCGCTACAACTATCACGCCCGAGCCGAAAATAATAGACCTTAGTTTGCAGACACTAAGTGCAGACCTAATATCAGTGCTGGATAAGGCAAAGACGCAAATGAACTGGGAAGAAATGCCACTAATAGTCCTAATCGGCCATTCACTAGGGGGTGCAGTCGTAACGGACGTTGCAAAGAGTGGAAAGCTCGGAAACTCAGTCCTAGGATACGCAGTCCTTGACGTCGTCGAGGGTTCTGCTATAGATGCCTTACAAAGTATGCAAACATACCTGTCTACTCGACCAGCAGGATTCCCATCTTTAGAATCTGGCATAGAATGGCATATTCGATCGAGAACGATTCGAAACTCCATGTCAGCTCGAACGAGTGTACCTGCCTTACTAAAGCATGATCCAGCTACGAGAAGTTCAAGATGTTGGACGTGGCAGACTGATTTGGCTGCAACGCAACCATTCTGGGAGGGATGGTTCGTTGGGCTTAGCAAGAAGTTTCTGGAAGCTAAAGGAGGAAAGTTACTTCTGCTTGCTGGCACTGATCGACTAGACAAGGAGCTCATAATCGGTCAAATGCAAGGTATATCTCCCCGTCTCTTGTCAAAGTCGAAACTCAGATGTTGATAACGTGCAGGTAAGTATGCGTTACAGGTTTTCCCTGAAGCCGGGCACTTCGTACATGAAGATTTGCCAGAAAAGACAGCTATGGTAATAGTCGATTTTTACAAAAGAAATGACCGGAGTGCTATTGTTTTACCACCAAAGGTCTCAGATTTACTACGGGCTGGGAAAAGAGTATGAAATGGACTTTTCCAGTAACCATATTCAGCACCCAAATCGAAGTCGATCAGGCTGAACAGGCCCAGCTGACTCGCCCACCAGCCCCTAGAAGTCTTGAATTGCTCGATCTAGCTGAGACTTTCTTCACATTTCGGCTCGAATCTTCCAGGCATAGCGAATGTTGGGACGAGAGCAGAGGATTGTACAGTCTGCAAAAAACATATAGGGTATGTTCAATGGGACAGCCTTAGGCCAAACGGACTATCAGCTATAAGCTATTCTTCGGTTTAGCGTGATTCTTCAGTAAATAACGCTGGTACACCGCCTTTTAGTGTGAACCCCACTAAATATTAATATACTATAATTATCAGAACTAGAAACCACTAAAGCTCTATGAATATTATACCGATTTACCTCTAAACTACTTCTTTTTGAAGCTCTTAATCTATAGAGTATATATTTAGTCTGCGGCTATACCTCCTAAATCTGCTTCCAAGATTAGTACAAAAGCTCCAAAAGGACGTAAATCGACTAAACCACGTACTCGACTACCTTCTGCGCTAGTATAACTAGCTAAAATAACCCTGAAAATCAATACTAAGAGTACTACAACTGAGTCTACTAAGCCTACTATAGACTCAGTTGTAGCTACAGTACTAGCTATAGTACTAGCTACAGTACTAGTACTAGTACTAGTACTAGCTATAGTACCAGCACCAGCTATAGCAAGCTAATCGACGCCTCCACCTCCACCTGAATCGATTATACTCTTTTCTTCGCTTCCGCAGATTATTATATAGGTTATAAAGTTGGAAATTCGATACTACCTAGATAGCGAGCGTATTAGTAGTATAATTAGTAGTATTTCAAATAAGCTAGGAGAGGAGGGATATACCTACTAATCGATTAAAGAGACTACTAGAGAGGTAGCAGATAATTATAACGACACAAGACTCAAGGCAGTATACAAGCAAGAATAAACAAGTAGGGAGGCTAAGAGCGATCTTATATAGTCTAGTACGAAGGAAACAGAAAGATACAGAGCTCTGAAGGAGTCTGCACCTTCTATATATACAAGGAGGGTATGCCTAAGGCACTAATACTAGCCCGTATCTGCTACGTATACTATGCGCTATTATATTACCCCCTTCCAAGATAAAGGCTCGCCCTCGAGCTTTTAAAAGCAAATAAAAAACGAAAGAAAAGATAGTTAAATCAAGTCGAATTCTAAATAAAATCCAAGTAATTATTAATCTAAAGCGTAAGACGCAAATTACTCCTTCTTTATCTTTAATATCAGATAATCGCCCTTATAGTAACTATGCTTCTTATAGTAGTAACACTATACTTCCTCGATAGGTATCAAGGGCTCAGAAGACGTACTAACTATTAGTAGAGCTAGAGTAGCTCGAGGTATTAAAGGTAGTCGAGAGAGTTCTAAATCGAGTGCCGTAAGAGAAGAGACTATAGCTAAATAATTAGTCTTCTAAGAGTACTTAATTAGAGCAGTAGCTATACGTAGCTATATAGTAAGCTTCGGCCAGAGGTAAAAGTACTACTCTAATTCAGCTATACCTCCGAGAATTACCGAGCTTTAGAACTTTACACGGAATTGCAAAAAGGACTCCTTTTTTATTAAAAGCTTATGAAATTCGGTCTGATATTACTCCGTTTCGAGTCCGGAAAGGTAATAATAAGCGAGTACTAAAATCATCTCTTTAGCAGAAGAGAAAGGCGTAATTTCCGAGAGATACTATAGTTCTAAGTAACCTCTTATAAAGCTAGAAGTAGAGCTCTAGACTAGCGCTTTATAAGCACGCGTAGTCAGGTATCAGTCTGAATTAACTTCTAGTTAGTCCTAAATAGAAGTACGCTATTAGCTGAAAGACGGGTTAATCCCTATATCAAGATTATCGATACTTTCAGTTAGTTGCGACTTACTAGAGGTCCGTAAATTGTCAATTGAAGAGCGTTTAAGGGTAAGTTCTATCAGTAATTATAATACCGAGTTTTACTAAATAAGCGAGGCTAAGTAAGTAATTAAAATACTTAAAAGTTATGAAAGAAATAAAAGTCTAAATCGAATTCTAAAGAAGCTAAAAGATTAAGAAGAGTTAGATATCTTCATTAAGTAGATATAAAGAGTATTAAATTAAAAGTTCTAGTAAAAGGAAGTCGATTCTATTAAGGAGAGCTAAATTATACTAGAGTATAGGGATTATAAGTCGAATTCTAATAATTTCCGCTAGGGTAATAAGCTACTTCGTCCTAGCCTAAAAGTAAGGTTTTTTACTATTAGAGCTGCTTTCGGAAGATTAAAGTCAGGTAAGGAGATAATAAATATTAGAGCTTATAAGGAAGTTTCTACTTAAAATTCGTCCGCTATTTTACTTCGTATATATAAAAGAACGAGTTTCGAAGTATCCGAGAGTAATTTCGTAATAATACTAGTGCTTCTAAGGCTAAATTATATTTAAATTCTTAGCTATCCGAGAGATCTCTAGAATCTTAGCTCTTTTGAAAACCTAATTATCGAATTCGTAATTAATAGTACTAACTATTTCTATATAATTCCGAAAATCTAAAGTAAGTAGAGATAACTTAGCGAAAAGCTCCTTAGTAGTTATACGTGCGAATCGAGTTTTCTAAGTAAGATATTATTTAATATTATCCTTAGTAGTCTTAATCTTTCTATTTAATATAATAATATAAGACTTAAGGTAGTATATAAGTAAGAATAAATAAGTAAGGAAGCTAAGAGCGATCTTATATAGTCTAGTATAAAGGAAACAGAAAGATATAGAGCTTTAAAGGAGTCTGCACCTTCTATATATATAAGGAGGGTATGCCTAAGGCACCGATACTGGCCCGTATCTGCCACGTATACTATGCGCTATCATAATAATACTATTAATTCAAGGGGTATTTCCAGCCTAAGAAGAGATTACACTTACTAGTACGCTACGTATAGAGCTAATAGTAATCCGACTGAGGTAGATATTAGTAATTCAGCTGATTTCGACTATATTATCAAACGAGTTTTAAACTAGGGAGCTAAAGGTAAGGAGAAGATACTTAGACTCCAGATTTACTTTAGTATTATCTTAACTCCTTAGAGTATAGTTCGACCTCTATAGAAAGATCTAGTACTAGTAAAGCCTCTAATTATTACTATTCTAAAGCGTATATATAGAGATCTGAGAGAGGAGAGAGAGGAGGTGCTAAAGCCTAAGAAACCTCGTATAGCGATAGTATAGTTGATAGAGGAGGAGAAACTAAGCTATTAAGCCGAAAAAGGAACCTTTAAGGAGCTCTTAACTTTAATTCAAGTACTATAGGCTTATAAAGTTAGCTCTTATAGTTCAACTATTCGCTTTTACTAAGTAAATAATAATAAGTACTATTACCTTTCAGGAGCTAATTTGACTCGCTAGAGCTATAATATTAAAGAAAGAGTTATTATAATTAATAAGCCTTCTATACTTTATAGAGGAGACTTATTAAGAGAGCTTACTAGGCGTCAAGAGGCAGAAGAAGTAAAGGAGAGAAAAGAGAGGAAGCAGAAGAAGAGAGAGTCTTACTATGATTTATCTTTATTACCAGAACGTCGAACAGGAGCCTAATACCCTCTGTAGACGCCTTATTAGCCTCTAAATAGCTTCCTATATCAGTACCCTATAATATAACCTCCTTAACCTCCTTCGGTATAGTCTCCTTATACTCCTAGCCTATAGGGCTATTTTCAACCTCCGATATACCCTTAACTTAATATACCTCCTCTAGACTATGAATATTAACTGCCTGAACCTTAATTACCTCTAAATCGACTATAGAAGAGAGCTAGGAATAAGTTTCTATCGATAGCAGATCTGCGAGAGTCGAGCCTACTACGTAGAAGTAGTAATTCTGAGGAGGTATTATTTACGCTAAAAACGTTTCTTTATAAGCTCTTACTACCCTCTAAAGCTTCTATAGCTTCGCAATTCGACTTCGCTATTAAGATATTTATAGAGTAAGAGTATAATATAGCTATAATATTAGAGATAACGATTAGAGAGGCAATAGAGCTTAGAATAAAAGCTAGAGTCTTAAAGGTTATAAAGATAAATTTGAAGGCATTTAAGAAGTAGTATAATTAGTAAGAAGTATAATAAACTATAGAAGAGGAAGAGGAGAAGGAGGAGAAGGAGGAGGAGGAGGAGGAGGAGTAGAGAGCAAATTTCTAGTAATTATAGCTATTTATATGCCTTCTTCTTCTTCTTCTTCTTTAAGACCTTAGTACTTATAATAGCGAAAATATACTCTTGCTCTACGTTGAGCTTTAGCTCTAATTCTAACTATACGTATAGCTAGTATTAAGAAGCTTTCAAACTCCTCCTAGGTATACTATTTCTACTTCTAATTTCTTCTAATCTATACCTTTAGATCTGCGAAACTCTCTTTAATTAGGTTGAAAAAGAGGTAATATAATAGGAGATATTTAAGCTGAAGACCGAAGGTAGCGCATAAGATAGCGACTTTAGGAGCTCTATAGATAGAGGCGTTATCTATAATAATAACTCTGATTCTAAGCTTAATATACTCCGATAAGATACTCTTTTCAAGCTATTCAGTGAAGATCTCTATAGTAATAGAGCCTTAGAAGATTAGAGGCTGATAATACCCCCTTATAGAGTATACCGGTAATATTAACTACCTTATCGACCTTTTTAGAACTCTCGATACCTCTGCTAGAGCTCCTCTTAGAGCCTAACCTCTCCTTCTTTCTGCTATACGTTTATTATAAGCAGATTTATCGATAAAGTAAAAGTAGTGAGAATTCCAGAATATTATCTTACGCCTCTAAGTAGCGATTAATTCGTCATTTCGTTAGGCCGCAGATATTAAGAGTACTTTCTTAGTATATTTAATTCGTTTAAGAGCTTTAGAGACTTAATTAATCGATATATCGATATCGTAAGCTTCGTAAAGGTAAGTAGTAATCTCATCTAAGTATAGATCTAGATCTCTCTCTAATAGAGCTATAATATATAGCTCTATATTATTAGTTATTGCTAGCTGAGGACCTCTCCGGTGTCGAGTTAGAGCCTTATCTTATTAGATTCAACGATTACGCTAGTAAATTATCTTATTATAACGACATAAGACTCAAGGCGGTATACAAGCAAGAATAAATAAGTAGGGAGGCTAAGAGCGATCTTATATAGTCTAGTACGAAAGAAATAGAAAGATATAGAGCTCTAAAGGAGTCTGCACCTTCTATATATATAAGGAGGGTATGCCTAAGGCACCGATACTAGCCTATATCTGCCACGTATACTATGCGCTATCATATTACCCCCTTCCAAGATAAAGGCTCGCCCTCGAGCCTTAAAGAATCGAAGTAACTAAGGAAACAAAATAAGTATAAAACGCAGTTAAATATCAAGATAACCTTCTAAATTTCTATTAAACTGAAACCGTAGATACTAATTCAGTACCGAGATTATCTCTTCTGCAGAGGGAAACGTAATCTCCGGTAATATTACTACGATTAGAGCGAAATTACGATTCTAAAGTAGATTCCTAGATAGAGTTTATTAGTAATTATAATACCGAGTTTTACTAAATAAGCGAGGCTAAGTAAGTGATTAAAACACTTAAAGGTTACGAAAGAAATAAAAGTCTAAATCGAATTCTAAAGAAGCTAAAAGATTAAGGAGAGTTAGATATCTTCGTTAAGTAGATATAAAGAGTATTAAATTAAAAGTTCTAGTAAAAGGAAGTCGATTCTGCTAAGAGGAGCTAAATTATACTGGGGTATAGAGATTATAAGTCGAATTCTGATAATTTCCGCTAAGGTAATAAGCTACTTCGTCTTAGCCTAAAAGTAAGGTTTTTCGCTATTAGAGTTACTTTCGGAAGATTAAAGTTAAGTAAAAGGATAATAAATATTAGGGCTTATAAGGAAGTTTCTACCTAAAATTCGTTTACTATTTTACTTCGTACGTATAAAAGAATAAGTTTCGAAGTATCTGAGAGTAACTTCGTAGTAATACTAGTACTTCTAAGGCTGAATTATATTCAAATTCCTAGCTATCCGAGAGATCTCTAGAATCTCGACTCTTTTAAAAACCTAACTATCGAATTCGTAATTAATAGTACTAACTATTTCCGTATAATTCCGAAAATCTAAGGTAAGTAGAGATAACTTAGCGAAGAGCTCCCTAGTAGTTATATATACGAATCGAGTTTTCTAAGTAAGATATTATTTAATACTATCCCTAGTAGTCTTAATCTTTCTGTTTAATATAATAATATAAGACTTAAAGTAGTATATAAGTAAGAATAAATAAGTAAGAAAGCTAAGAGCGATCTTATATAGTCTAGTACAAAGGAAACAGAAAGATATAGAGCTCTAAAGGAGTCTGCACCTTCTATATATATAAGGAGGGTATGCCTAAGGCACCGATACTGGCCCGTATCTGCCACGTATACTATGCGCTGTCATACTTATATATTATTCTATACTCTTTTACTAAGGCGCGTAGGTTAAGATTCTCTCCTGAACGTAGTACTTGATCGATTTAGTGTATTTTCTATACTAGCAGATTAGGAGCTATGATATTAACGTTATAGCAGACTTAATATATACTCTATAGATCAAGAGCTTTAAAAAGAAGTAGTTTAGAAGCAAATCGATATAGTATTTATAGAGCTTCAGTAGTTTCTAGTTCTAATAATTATAGTATATTAATATTTAGTAGGGTTCACACTAAAAGGCGGTGTACCGGCGTTATTTACTGAAGAATCACGCTAAACCGAAGAATAGCTTATATGATCAACCGTTCGCGAAATGATCCCCCTGCCGACTGCTCATGTGCTGCCATTTTAACAACCCTACTGTGTTCTTGAGGTAGGTGCTTCTTTCCACTACAGCACTCGCTACACTACCGTAGAAATCGAGGTGGGCCTCCTCACTATGTAGACGGGAATCTAGGTAGCCGTACATAACTTCTCTAACCATTCAGCAGACAGACCATGTATATGAACTTCCGATAATTTCCCACTTCCCATCACCCTAGGGTTGTAAGTCATTATCATGGGCAAATAAATCAGCAGTCGCAACCTAGCGAAATGTGAAGACCATATCGCTCCATTTAACTCCAAGGTGCATGCAGGTGCCACACGTCTCGCATTCGCGGAGACGAAGTATTTAGAATTAGAAAGCGCGCACACCATACTCGCGTTCACCTATCCATGGGTTGCTTAAAATATAAACAAGAGACTCGTCCCTACCCTACTTTGCAATCAATCGCTCATCCCTACGTCGCGATTTCGCAAACTCGTAACCGGCCAGAACACGTCGTTATTATCTTTTCGTTCTCTATAGCCAGCTAATCATATCCTAGCGCTTTCGTAGGAAAGTGAGATTCTGACTCCGCTTGCTGGGTCACAGACACTTCAGAGATCCTCTTGACTCTTAAAAATATGTTACTAAAGTCCTTACTTTGTGCTCTAGGGTGTCTCGACTAGCTAGCTAGCTACAGACAGGTGACTCGCCTTGCAGATCTAAGTATCGTTAATTGGCATATCAGTGTCAAGATCTTCTTTCACTGTGCCCAAACTTGAAGATCTCATCTCGAGTGTTTGGTTCCGCCGAGTTTGCAGCAGGCAGTGAGAAACTTTTCGCAGACATGATTGACTGACCAACAACAACAAAAAAAATTAAAATTCCTAGCCAAAATTTCCAAGTCTTCGGAACGACAGCGATAGCTTGGAGTTTCTGAGCGCTTTCACAGAGAGAACATTCGCTATTGCTGCAAGTGAAACAAGGCTACCTCCATCAGACTGGCTATACTTCACGAGATACTTTAAGCGATAATCTGGCATCCTAGTGGCGCGCGTCAGTTAGATTTCCACGCTGCTAGCAGGCGCTCAAGATGATTGACGTTGCTGCGACTGACAATTGGGCTTTCACCAGGCTGGCGTATATATCCTGAATAGATGCTGAGTACACATGAGAAGCATAGCGCTGTTCAGGGAACTATGAGCTTCGGCAGAACTTGCACTTAAGTAGGCTGGCCAGTGATGGAATCGCTCGTCGTCCGCTGCACTGATTTCATTATTGTAGTCATTGTAAGCTAAAAATCCTTCAGCGCCCGAGGTCGAGGCAGCTGAAAGAGAAACACAATACTCGAAAGATTGTGTTACGGCCGGAAGATCCTGTCATAAATCAAGTGGCCAGATCTCCCTCAGATCTCTTTCGTCCTTTACGGGCTCATCGTCTTGGGGACTCTCGTTGTCTAATGTAGCTTGTAACATTCCGTTGAATAGCTCCCTGTGGGCCAACTCCGTCGCTTCCCAGTTCTCCAGCGGAACCCATCCATCGGATGCTGTATCAAGCAAGCTCGCAAGACTGTTCTTCAGGTCATGTGCCGCCTCAAATTTTCTGAATTCCTTCTGATGGCTCGCCAATTCTTCGGGCGTGGGGGTTGGAAATGGACACGAGCCCTCAAGACCCAGCTCCTTCCAGAGCAACGAAGTTTCGATCAGCTCGTGACGAAAAGCCACGAGACCATCTTCCACGTCCTGTAGCAATAGCGAAAGGGCCGGAGCAGGGAATCATTTACCAACCTAGGTCCAGACAATTTCAGAACCAGAAATTGAGTGCAAACATCGAATGCCTTCGCGCATAGCTCACTGTTAGGCTCAAGCTGATTCGCGATTGAGGGATGAGCAACAGGGCTTGCAAAGTCTGGTACCGAGTCTGCATACCAAAACGCTGGCTCAATACTAGACGATTGCCAATCGATGATACCTGTAATGACAGTAGGGTCGTCGTCTGAAACAAATATGTTTCTTTTATGCAGATCAGGGTGGAGCAAGGTTGGTACGGCCGCGTCCTGGATCCGACGGTCTTCAGACATTTTTCTATAGTAACTCGACCAGATTTCAGGAGGCGAAGGTGCGCTTCAACAGATCCGTGGTAGCGCGGTCGATCATGAGGAACAGGATCGTCCTTTGGGATTCTCGAAATACCGGTATCGATGAGACCGTCACAGTATGTGGTAAGATCGCGCCCTGACATAGTACATAAGTATTGTTTTTGTGCCAAAGTGACTTGCCTCGAAAACTCACACGGTCCCTGGTTGGGCATTGTATTGTGATAGTATCTAGGTTCGCAGGCGTTGCAGTCCCAATAGATAGCTCCACAATGAGGCCCGATGCAGAATCTCTTGTCCAAAGTCTGCTTTGAATCAGCGCCAAGCGGGGCATCAGCAAAATACAAGCTCCCGTAAGCTGGAAATTTGATATCAACCATTTCTTTAACCTTCTGATATATAGCATCTATACATCTGACTTGCTGGTCCCCACCCACAGTTGGCCATTTATGGTGTAACTGAACACCGGCAGCGTGTTCCATGATAATATATTCGCTACCGATAGCGTTCGAAGCATCGTCGCTCCAGCCAACGATTTCCGGTATAGGGATACTGGTATTAGTTTGTACTGGGACGTACATGGTGATTAGCAGCTGCCTTGTACATCATCTATTGCTTATATTTTAAACTCACGATAATCAATAGTGGCGGCCTCGGAATTGGTAGTCAGCCTAGGCGGCCCTGCTATCACGAAGGGTAACCTCGCCACGACACGTATTGCATTATCGGTGGTGGAAATAAAGACCCGGTTAAACCCTCATTCTTTCTCGTCGCAAGTCGTGATGGAGGTAGCTCCAGGACAAAGCTCGACTACCCTCTTACACAGTGCTTCGAAGTCAAAGATTATGTAGCGCGCGTCACGCTCTAACTTATCGCGACGAAGCCATCGCCCGCTTGTATAGGCGTGAGGGTCAAAGCCTGTATATGTATTAGTGCCACTGATGTGATGAAGGGAAACGGGGATGTGAACGGTGGTGATCACGAGTTGCTGCAATCGAGCCTATTTTACGCTCTGTAGAATAGACTTGTACGTAATGGGCAGACGGTTCATGGAGCTTCCGCAGATGTGAGTTGGGAGAGGAGACTTTGACTGCAGAAAATGTGCCCAAGAGCGCAAGCTGCTTCCTGGCTCCAATCCGCAGAGATCCTGATATTGCCCAACTCATAAAGTTGTCTTTTCTTGGAGTTAGGGAGAGGAAACGAGGACTTTGATCAAGATTATTCAGGTGGTTGTTTGCAGAAGAGTGAAGTTGGATGGACATTAAAGGCTCGGACCTACTTGAATAATGCATCTGCTGCAGTACGCCCTCGATGGTGACTTTAGCATGACTGGGTTCGATGGAACGACATACAGAATCACGGGATAATTTCATAAAGATTAGGAGCGGAGGAAGTCACATAAGACAGTATCGCTGGGCAATCTAAAATCATCTTGTTGGACTTCACGGAAAGGCGATATGGAGCGGCCATAAAACATATCCTGATAAATAAATTTCTGCAGTAGTCGAAACTTCACATCTTGGTTGACTACCTACGCTTGTCTCTTCGCCACGAGTTACAATTACAGTCAGAAAATGATGCAGGGAGGTCGGAGGTTGATGGATCACCAGATGTAAAGGTGCAGACCCCTTTGAGGGTTCCATATCTTTCTGTTTCCTTCGTGCTAGTGCCTATAAGATCGCTCTTAGCCTCCCTGCTTGTTGCATCACTACTTGTATGCTGCCTCGAGTCTTGTGTCGTCTCAAGTTTACTTTGAAATAAGTAACTGTTTTTTACTACAGTCGCTGCCCAGTGACTTTTCGAGCCTCATTTAAGTAGCAGCGCTAAAGCTACCCAGTCACTGGCGTACAATGGCCGAGACTGCCTTAGTCAGCTTCAATAGCCACCTTCAATGATCTCCTACAACACCGAGAGAACCCTACCCAACTTTGTATGGCAATTCCACTATCAATTATGATACGTACACATACGCCACTACTCGAGACCCAGCAAATCACAGGAGATATACGACACGCCAAGGGTTGTTTCCTAAACAGTGGTGCTTCTGGGATTTTGGAGATCTTGCCCTCTGGCGACGTAATCAAGTCGCCCTGGCCTGGTCAAAATGGAGTGGAAAGTCGTAAAGAACTTTCAACCGAGAACAAGATATACTGCAAGTTAGGCCCGCACTCTCGACTCGTTAGAACCATTGATTGGAACTCTTACGACTGTTCTCTTACAATGGAATACATGCCGCAGGGCGACCTACAATCCTTTCTCCTCAAAAACCCTACCGTCACAGAAACACAACGACTCCGCTGGGCCAAAGAAGCAGCCGAGGGCCTTCAACTCCTACACGACGCAGATGTCCTGCACTGCGATGTCAATCCGAAGAATTTCTTGCTTGATACAAACCTGGGTCTTAAAATTGCAGATTTTGGTGGCTCATCTCTGGAAGGCTCCAAGCCGGCAGCTTGCAGTGGACAACGATTCTCGATACCTGACAAAGATTGGCTAGATCCACCAACAGTGCAAGATGATCTGTTTGCTCTTGGCACTACGATCTACTTCATCATGACTGGCCAGCTCCCCTTCCCAGAGCTTCGCGAGGATAAGGTCGAGGAGAACTACAGAAATCGCAGGTTTCCTGATATCTCGGAAATAACCTGTGGACGGCTCATCGAAGAGTGCTGGAAATTGCAGATTACCTCTGCGCAACATATTTACACCTCCCTACAAAGCATGACTTAGGATGAAATTCCAGGTTGCCCAATTATAATCAGTTATGTTGTCCTTAATCAGCTCCTGCTTCTGAGCATCACCACAGCTAACTAACCATGTGCCATCTCTGGGTGCAATGACGTCTATAGGTACTTGGTATCATTGACGTTTGTTTGGCACATTACTTTCCTTGTTCTGATCAACTATCTCCAGTTAGGTAATGCCATACATCTGCTTTGACTTCTAGAAACAGAGTCTAAGCGAACCAGGAATAATGTTGAACTTTCTATGGAGTTCAATATTCAAGTATTTTAATCACTTTGCAAATACCCCTTTTCTTGACGCCTACCTAGCCAATAATATCAAGTAGCTCTTCCAAACGGATACTCATTCATTGAATACCTATTTTCGTGCGATCTTCATCCGCGCAGTAATCGGGCCATGTTTTAGCAGCTAGTGTCAAGGACGACAATAAATTCGCAGCATGCTACGAAAGTTACCTAAAATTCTTCAGCCTCGATATAAAATAATCATCTAAATGATTCCATACACACAGGGGTATCGTTTATTCGCCAAAACTATCAATATGCTCGCTCGACACTGTTCCTTCTCGGCATCCCAGCTACCATCTATCTATCTTACAACCTATCTACAATGCGACAACCAAGCTAATAAATCCTACCACCCCAGCAACAGCAATCAGTCCTGCCCTTCCTAACCCCGTTTCTCTAGATGCAGCTCCCTTCTTGCCTGGACCATTCGCCGATCCCTTTGCTCCTCCATCTCCCGTCCCACCCGTCGTCCCCGTCCCCGAGCCTTTCCCCGTCTCAGTACTCTTCGCCGGCTCCACCGTCAACGGCGTTGCAAAGCCATTCTTGCTCAGAATGCTGGCTTCGACTGAATACACACTACTAAAGAACGGGCGGACAGGGCCCGGGATACCGTTCAAATAATCGCTTGCTAAAGTCTCTCTGTTTGCGAAAACGGACGAAATGGATGCTTCAAAGACAGAGAGGGAAGCTGATGCGGTGGCGTTGATAGCGAGGTAGGAGAAGGCTGAGGAGAAGGGCGCCGCGGTCGCGAGGCCGGCGAGGTAAGATGATAGTTGGGCGGAGACGGTTGCCTGGGAGGGTGGGATGGTGCGGGAGGAGGGTACGGCTCTGAATGGAAGCGTTAGTTAAGTGTTAGATGTTGGGATGCTAGGTGGAAGATTTGGGTTAGATACAGGTCGATTATTGAAATGTGACTTACGTTGGTATCTCTAGCTCATAGGATGTCAACGCTGCTGTGAGGGACAGTAGTCCAGGGAGAAAGAAGAGAGCGTTGAGCATCATAGCGAAGAGCACTTCTGAGACGAGAGCGTAAGGTACGGTTTCTGGATTGTCCTCAACTCCGCGATGTCTCATTCACATTGGAGGACCAAGAGACCCATTTCACGACGTTCGATAGTATCTTAGTAACGGCTGGAATGGAGGAGAAACTCCATAGCACAACAGGAGTTAAATCGCCACTCCCTGCCATAGAAAATGCTAAGATCCCAAGTCTAAGCAGTGTTCAAGCAGTGGAGCTCAAATCCATGCGTATGCCAATCGGTATCCCATCGAGATCCATGGGCGCGGAGATTACCATGCAGGCAGTAATCAACAAACTTGCTGCTGTGTAATTTACAAACAATCTTAAACCGGGAACTGTAATTGTTAGGCGAAACCATGAGAGATGGGGGGGGG